>CAUYLG010023996.1:0-141915 GCA_963573385.1 Cacajao melanocephalus
TATTCCATGGTGTATATGTACTACATTTTCTTTGTCCAGTCTAATATTGATGGGCATTTGGGTTGGTTCCAGGTCTTTGCTATTGTACACAGGGCTGCAATGAACATACGTGTACGTGTGTCTTTATAGCAGAACAATTTATAGTTCTTTGGGTATATACCCAGTAATGGGATTGCTGGATCAAATGGATCTATTTCTAGATCCTTGAGAAATCTCCACACTGTCTTCCACAATGGTTGAACTAATTCAGTTGGATATTTTAACATTTTTTCTATCATCAGTTGATAGTACCCATCCCCCTGCAGAAAAAAAGAAAACCTAATCCAGCAGGCTACAGAAATGAACAATACTGTTAATCAATTAGCTCTAAGTGACATGTACAGAACACTATACCCAACAGCAGAATATACATTTTTATAAGTGCACATGGAATATTGACCAAGATAGATCACACCTAGGATTATAAAATAAACTTTGATACAACTCTAAAGAATAAACCTTTAAGAATATGTAATCTGACCACAATGGAGTTAAACTAAAAATTAAAAAAAATCTAGAAAAAAATAATTATGCCATATTTCCCTGTTTCAATTTCACTTAAGTAATTTTAGAAAAATAAGTAAATAAGCCAAGCATAATGAGAGACCCACCAGAATGACTAAAATCTTGAAAAATGACAACAAATGTTTCACGGATCTAAAGCAACTGTAACTATCATACATTTTTGATGGGACTGTAAAGTATTGCAATATATTTAGAAAAAGTTCTGGTGGTTTCTTAGAAGATTATACTTATATCAACCCTATGAGGTGGCAATTCCATTATTAGTTTTTTTACCCAAGATACATGAAACCACATGTCCAAAGTGATTTGAAGCTTGTGGTGTGCACCTGTAGCTTCATGAGGCAGGAAGATTCCTTGAAACCAGAAGTTTGAGTTCAGCCTGGTAAGTATAGTGAGCCCTGGTCTCTTAAAAAATATTGGAAAAATAATATTCTTGGTGGCTTTATTTGTAATAGTCATAAAGTAGATAAAAGTTCATTTTCATGGAAGAAGGTTAGATTTTAAAAAGCTTTGATATATTTATACAGTAATATACATCTCAGAGATATAAAGGAACGACTACTCATAATGTGCAATAATGTGGAAAAATCTCAAAAACATCATCCTGTGTGAAACAAACCATACACCAAAGAATATATATATAGTTTTTTTTTTCCATTTATATAACATATAAAACAGGTAAAACTCACCTGTAGTGAAAAAAAATCAAAAACAGCAGTGATTGCCTTTTGGGAGTTGACAATAGGAATCTCCTGGGAAAGGATAGAAGGAAACTCTCTGGGGATAATGGTAATGTTATATCTTGAAATTAGTTTGCATTATACAGGTGTATGCATTTGTCAACATTTGGATAGTGGTACATTTGGGATTTGTGCATTTCACTATATAAACATTTTGCTCCTAAAAATGAAGATGAATTAAAAGAGTGATGGATAGTTTAATAGATAGGTGATAAACAAATACAGCAAAATAAAAAATGTACTTAATTTAAGACTGTAACTGTATTGGTCCAGTTTTTTACCACTATAAAGAAATATCTGAGACTGAGTAATTTATAAAGAAAAAGAGGTCTCATGGACTCACAGATCCACATGGAGGTCTTACAATCATGGAAGAAGGTAAAGAAGGAGCAAAGGCATGTCTGACATGGCACCAGGCAAAGGAGCATGTACAGGGGAATTGTCCTTTATGAAATCATCAGGTTACGTGAGACTTGTTCACTATCAAGACAACAGCATGAGAAAAGCCCACCCTGTGATTGAAATACCTCCCACTGTGTCCCTCCTATGACATATGGGGATTATGGGAGCTAAAATTAAAGATGAAATTTGGGTGTGGACATAGCCAAATCACATTAATTATATATTAATGAAGAAAATGACAAAAACGTTTTTTAACATGAATTTAAGTAGAATTATTAAAAATTCTGTCTTTTGTGATTTAGGTATCATTTTTC
Source organism: Cacajao melanocephalus (assembly GCA_963573385.1). Classification (NCBI taxonomy): domain Eukaryota; kingdom Metazoa; phylum Chordata; class Mammalia; order Primates; family Pitheciidae; genus Cacajao; species Cacajao melanocephalus. Next base: position 2,021 of record CAUYLG010023996.1, read on the forward strand.
AAATTAAAATTAAAGCCCAGTAATTTAGATTTATATTCTTTATTTAAAGTATAGGCCTTTGTGTTTGAAATAAGGATTTTGAACCACTAACTTCATTTTATTTATATATATTTTTAAGAGATGGGAGTCTGACTATGTTGTCCAAATGGACTCAAACTCCTGGGCTCAGGTGATCCTCTTACCTCAGCCTCCTGAGTATCTGGGATTACAGGCATGCAGCACATCACCTGGCTTGAAGGATTAGGTTTAAACCAGCAACAAATAAATAAATACATAAATAAATACATAAACAAATTAGAAGAAAATTCTGATATTTCTAAAGATTTTGATTGACCCTCATAAAGAAAAGTTGAGAACAAAAGATACCATAACAGCATTACACCAATCATGGCAAGATAATTTTCTTTGTATTAATTGTACCAGCTAAAAAAAAAAGAAAGTAAAAAAGGCTACATTGTATTTAAGTGCTTATTTAAAACTGAAAATGAGCCCACATTTTCATGTCTCCTGTACATGAGAACATCCCAGTCCTCAGTTGTACAAACTCATTTAACTTCTTATTCTGGCACAGTTCTAGCTACAAACATCTTGAAATTTAGAATAACACAATTAAAATTATTCTGTGGACAAACTTAGGCTTACAAAAGAAAGAAAATCCACAGGTGCTAGAAATAGACATTGAACAACACCCCAGCAGCAAGAGGGGAGTATAAAAATATTTAACATTTTAATCTAGTGGTTTAGGTTTTAACAGTGACCCAATCATAAGAGACAAATGTTACTGTAAATAGGAATTAAGCTTCCTGCTTAAAGCCATGTCACACCATGAGTTATTTTATTGGCTGCTTTGGAAACCTATATGTAAATTGTGTGAGTCTCTGAGTGATCTCAGCCATCTTATCTTTCTCATTTGATTCCTGCTTTCCTTATTTACAAAGTGGAAATTATAGCTACCAACTGTTGAGCAGTTTTTACCAAAAGAAGAATCTTTTATATTGGAGAATGGAAATACACAAGGTTTAATGGGCAGACATAGAATGGCAAATCAGTAAAACACACACACACACACACACACACATATATATATATGTATATAAATACACACACATATATATAATATATACTTAAATATATATATTTTAAATGTGTACATGTATATATATATTTAAGCATATACATTGTATTTAAGCTTATACTTTATATATAAATAACATTAAAGCCATACTTTATATATATGTATTTGAGCACATGCATATTTCAGCCTATTTCCATGCTTAAATGACATCATTACTTTAGCTGTTGGATAAAGTACTTTACATATACATGCCATAATTACAATAATCAATCCCTTTTAATGTCTGTTCCCAAAATTACATTATTAGCAAAATTGCAGCAATGCATTTTTTTTTACCTCTCCTTCAAGAACTTACGTGGACACTGTGTTATGCTGAAGTAGTAGACCAACAAATCAATGGATTAGAACATAAATTTTTGAAAAATACCTTTAGATATATACTAAATCATTACATGAGGGAAGTTGCATACTCTTTAATGGGGAAATGATTAATGAATAATTTTGCTGGATTAAATAATGGTACATATGGAATAAATTAAATTGGGTCCTACTTTTCAAACTTAGGAATATACCTAACCAAGGATGTGAAAAATCTCTACAAGGAAAACTACAAGTCACTGCTGAAAGAAATCATAGATGACACAAACAGATGGAAACACATCCCTTGCCCATGGATGGACAGAATCAATGTTGTGAAATAACAATACCACCAAAAGCAATCCACAAATTCAATGCAGTTTTCATCAGTATACCACCATCTTTCTTCACATAATTAGAAAAAAGAATTGTTGGAAGCAAAAAAGAGCCAGCATAGCCAAAGCAAGGCTAAGCAAAAAGAACAAAGATAGAGGCATCACATTACTCGACTTTAAACTAAATTATAAGGCTATAGTCACCAAAGCAGCATGGTACTGGTATAAAAATAGGCACATAGACCAATGCATCAGAATAGAGAACCCAGAAATAAAGCCAAATACTTAGCCAACTGATCTTCAACAAAACAAACAAAAACATAAAGTGGGGAAAGGACACCCTATTCAGTGAATGGTACTGACATAATTGGCAAGCCACATGTAGAAGAATGAAACTGGATCCTCAGCTTTCACCTTATACAAAAATCAACACAAGAGGGATGAAAAACTTAAATCTGAGACCTGAAACTTTAAAATTCTAGAAGATAACATTGGAAAACCCCTTCCAGACATTGTTTTAGGCAAATATTTTATGACCAAGAACCCAAGAGTAAATACAACTGAAACAAAGGTTTTAAATGCTCAACATCACTTATGATGAGGGAAATGTAAATCAAAACAACAATGTGATACCACCTCATTCCTGCAAAGACAGTCATAATAAAAAAAATCCAAAAATAATTTATGCTGGTGTGGATACTGTGATATGGGTACACTTTTACACTGTTCATGGTAATGTAAACTAGTACAGGCATTATGGAAAACAGTGTGGAGATTCCCTAAGGAACTAAAAGTAGAGCTACCATTTGATCAAGCAATCCCACTACTAGGTATCTACCCAGAGAAAGAGAAGTCATTATATAAAAGACATACTTGCACGAACATGTTTATAGCAGCAAAAATTTGGAATTGCAAAAATATGGAACCAGTCCAAATGCCCATTAGTCAACAAGTGGTTAAAGAAAATGTGATATATATATAAAATAATTCTACTCAGCCATAACAAGAAGTGAAATATGGCATTTGCAGCAACCTGGTTAGAATTGGAGACTGTTATTGTAAGTGAAGTAACTGAGGAATGGAAACCCAAACATCATATGTTCTCATTCACATGTGGGAGCTAAACTATGGGAACACAAAGATATAAGAATGATACATTGGACTTTGGGGACTCAGGGGAAAGGATGAGGTGTGGCATGGGATGAAAGACTACATATTGGGTACAGCGTGTCCTGCTCAGGTGATCGGTGCATCAAAATCTCAGAAATCACCATTAAAGAACTTATACATATAATTAAACACCACCTGTTCCCCAAACCTATTGAAATAAAAAAAACACTTTAATTATATCTTGAATAATTACCTTAATATTAAAACAATGAAAAGTACAAAAGTGTTACAATAAAATATAGAGAGTTTATGTGAGGAAGACTTTCTGAAGTAAAAGCATATAAGTTCAACTACAATGAATTAAAAAATTCTGCATGCCATAGAAATCATAAAGTTTAAAAACAGCTGAGTAGACTAAGATATTTAAACATTTATTAATGTCCAATACAAGTAAAACTGCAAAACATAAAACAAGCACCTATAAATGAATAGAACAAAAAAAAAACAAGAAAAAAAAATCAAGGGTATGGGCAATCAATTCAAAGAAATAATCTGAACGATCACAAACATAAAGGATTTTGAATCTCATAAATTTGTAAAAATGCTATTTAAAACAAAGCAGCACAACTCAAACCCTATATTAAAAGGTTTTAAATAATATTCATCAACAGGAGCATGAGAAACATTCGCTTATATTTTTTCTGGTGGGAGTCTAAGCTGATGCAACTACTTTGAAATGTCAGTAGATAGCAAAACTAAGAGTAGGATGAACACGACCACTCAGTATTTCTTTCAAACTATGTAGACCGTGGGTTCTCCTTTGATTTGAGTTGAAAACATGCACATAAATTTAAAGGATTACAGAATCCCTGAAATCTATCCTTGAGTATTCTAGAGTGTCCATTAGCTTTGGCACCAGTGATCCTTTGTTATAATTATGTTGTTTTCAAACTAACATCATATAATGCGTTATCTAATGACTAGTGGAGTGTTCATAGGAGCTGAGGACAACTTAAACATCTCAAAACTACCTGTAGAGCAAGGAATGGACTTTTTTCTGTTACAAATTTCTCCCTTGGTGGAATTCAGGTTCAGAGGCAAATCACTGACAATATTAATAGTTTTGATATCAATTTGACTAAGTAAATTTATAGATTGAAAACTATCTAAAATTTCAATTAAGAAAATAAAATCCAATTCCAGGAAATTTTATATTGTGTGTAAATATATATATATAATATACATATATAATCATATATAACAATTATTAATTATAATACATTATAATGTATAATATATTATAATATAAAATATTTATTATATTGTAATAATATATAATAATTGTAATATGTAATATTTATTATTAATTATTATGCAAGATATAGTACATGTTATAATATACAAAATTATCATGAATGATTAATATATACTTTTAATAATGTAGTATATATTATATATTAATTATTAAGAATATTTATTATGTATTATACTATATTATGTATAATACATATAATATATAATACATATGCAAAACACAAATACAATTACCTGGAATTAGGTTTTATTTCCCTAGTTGACATTATATATATATATATATATATATATATATATAATATATGTAAATTGTATGGAATAAATTATTAAGCTAAGCAGAATAATATACAAAAAGCATGTGCTACATTAGGCATATGCAATACCAACCCCCATCCTTGACTCCCCATCCTTTCCCAGTCTCTGAGGTCACTTTATTAATTCAAGTATATTTCAAGGAATCATTTTTAACTTGCTAAAATTGGCACATAAGCTATGTAGTGGATTAAATGATGGCCCTATAAAACTAACACAAAGTGGAAACAATTTAACTTCAGAGGGCTAGAATCTCCCAGAAGCTCAGGTTAACACACAGGAAATCTGTCCCTTAGATGCTGATTAACTTTGCTTCATGCTCTAATAACTAATGCCATGCAACTCCAATCAACTAGCCCTGACAAATTTGACTACAATGCAAACTATCAGTCACGGCCAGAGAAGTTCCTATTTCAGAAATTGTGTATACATTAGCAAGATATTTCGCAAGGGAACAATTTATTTTTTATTTATTTTTTATTTTTGAGATGGAGTCTTGCTCTGTTGACCAGGTTGGAGTGCAGTGGCGCAATCTCGGCTCACTCCAGCCTCCGCTTCCCGGGTTCAAGCAATTCTTCTGCCACAGCCTCTGGAGTAGCTGGGACTACAGGCACGCACCACCATGTCCAGCTAGTTATTGTATTTTTAGTAGAGACGGGGTTTCACCATGTTGGCCAGGGTGGTCTCGAACTCCTGACCTTGCGATCCTCCCAACTCGGCCTACCAAAGTGCTGGGATGACAGGCATGAACCACCACACCCAGCCTAAAAGCATGATATTAAAGGTGTCTTTCTTTCACATATGTACTGGATCCCATCACATTCAGGGTCCTTAAGAGTCTGGGTCATTTAATTCAATTTATTTTCTTTTTCTTAGCCTTTTCTTCTCTATTGACCTCTTTCAACAGTATTAAAACCAATACAAGTTTCTCCCATCTTTAAAATATAAAAATTTTCCTTAACCTCTTTTGGACCCTGAAGCTATTCTTTTATCTCTCTCCTTCCCTTTACAACCAAGTGTCTTAAAGAAGTTGTCTGCAAAAAAAAATGGCTGTCTCTATTTTGCCATCCTCTGTGTTTCAGACAACTATAGTCTGGCTTCTGCCACCTCTGCTAGGCTGAAATTGTTGTAGATAAAATCATCATTGACTTCTTTGTTACTTCATTGAATGGAAATGTCTCAGCTCTAGTTTTAGTTAATCTCTGTTCAGAATTTGATGTGTTCATCAACCTTTCCTTACATTGTACTTTATTCTGGAGGGGGAAGGAGCATGTCACACCACAGCCTTCTTATTGTGTCTTTCTGAGCCTCCTTACTAGAATTTTTTTTTGTTTTCCTCATGGTTACAACTTTTTATTCTAAACACTTTTCTTGAGTGAACCTATTCATTCCCTGATCTTAGTGTACTGTTTTTTATTCTAATAATTTAAGCTATATTTCCAATGTAAGTTTTTCTCCTTATCTCCAGTCCACATATCTATGTATCTATGGAATTATAGCCTGATGGTAACACTGTACTACTATTAAATGTAGGAATCATAATAATTGAGAACTCACTGTGGATGAGTCTCTCTGATAAAACCATTTGATGAATTATCAACCTTAAATGATAGGTTCAAATATTAACTCCCTTTAAAGATAAGTAAACTGAACATTAGAGATATTTAATAAATTACTCAATACATACTATTAGAATTTAGATGGGTCTTACTCACAACCCCATGTTATTAGCCACTTTTCATTCTGCTTGCAGTGATTAATATGCAATGGCTTCTCCACAAAAACTCAAATCCAACAGATCCTAAATTGAAATTTTCCATTTGATTTACTATTGCAATCATTTGTAATTATTCATCAACTTATATACTCAGTAAATTGGACATTTTCTCTCACAGATCTTATATAATAAATCATTAAGTTTTGTAGCTTATCCTCTCTTAATACCTGAAATATACATCCCTATCTCTCTATCCCACTGTTCAAAACACCATTAACCTGCCCAATAATCACTGCAGCAGCTTCCTAACTGGTGTCCCTGTTTCAGTTCATGACCCTTCCAATTCATTTCTCACAATGCAGTCTGAGTGATTTTCTGAAGTCAAATCTGATCATGTCACTTCCTTGCTTACTTAAAGCCTGTCAATGTCATTCCACTGCCTTCATGATAAGATCCAAACTCCTTAGTAGGGCAAGCAAGGTCATTCATGACCCAGCATTTGTCTAAATCTGTGGCTTCTTCTATCCAAACTACTCACTTCATTCTAAGTTCCAACCATTGGTTACTATTTATAGATCCCCAAGCAGGCTGCACTTTATTTCACCTTTAAGATTTACAAAAAGATTCTCTTCTACTGCCTAACAATGTGACCTTCTCTCTCATTCGGTAGGCTAATTGCACATCATCCTTCATGATTCAGCTTAGATGTTAACTTCCTCTTGTAAGCCTTCTCTCTCTCTCCAAGGTCCCCCTATGATCTCCCAGAGGATATAATCATTACCCTGATCATAGAATTCATTACACTGCATCTTTTTTTTTGCATCTTAATTATCCCCTTTTTTTTTTTGCCTGACTGTCACTGAATTTTATGTCCCTTCAAGGGTAGGCACCATGACTTTCTCTTAGCTTATTTTTCCCTAGAAGCAGGGTCTGACAGAAAAATTCAAGTGCAATAATTTTGAATGTGATCTTTCTTACTGATGACAGAGTAAAAAGAGAGACAAGGAGGGAAAGTAATCAATAAACAGCTCATCAAGGACATTGCCACTCTGGGTTAGTGAAGCTTAACATGCTTAGGGTCTCTGGGAGACAGTGTAAAATATGTGCCTCAGGACTACTCCAGCCTAGGAAAGAGTTACCATATTCAAACACTCACAGCAGAGTAGCTGTGATTAATTGGAGGAGGGCTAGTATGAGCAACTAGCCTGATTACAGTTTTATCCCTGAAAGTGCTACATCCTGGATAACTCCTCAGTCCCAGGCAAACCAGAGTAATCACCTAGTATCAACTCCCATCAGTTATGGTTAAAGGCAGCTAAGGGGAAGACAGGTGATTGGAGGAGTGGGGGATTGTTATGAATTCCCTGACACTTTTAGCCTGTTGTGTAGACAACAGGATAAACTCCAATGACCCAAAAGCCCCCAGGCAAAGAAAAAAAAATGCAAGAGCTGACAGTTGAAGGTTGGCTCTTGTACATCAGATACAGATGGTGGATATGGGCCTCAACAGCATTGGCTATTGCACAGGCTTATTTCCTGTTCTAGTCTTCATACATCATAATGTCTCCTTCATAATAGATGTTCTAAACTATTCATTAGATAAGTGTTTTTAAAAAGAAGAAGTTTCTGACTCGTTCTTGCTCTAGTCTATCCAGAAGCATCATTTTTATCACTTAGTAAGTATTTCCTAGCTAATTTTGTAATGAATAAATGAATAGAATAACAGCCTCACTGAGTGAAGTAGTGTCCTCTATTTTCTCATGCATGGGTGCTGTCGGCAAGCACACTATTTAATCATTCTTAATCAGTCCACATTAGGAGAGAGGAATGCTGCAACTTTCCTTCATCAGCCTCACAGCGGAGTAGCTGTGACTAATTGGAGGAGGGCCACCATGACCCAGTTTTGGAGCCCTGGCACTTCCGCAGCATTTAAAATCTCACTGTGGGATGGTGGAACACACATTGAGCATTGCCACCTGACCTCCACTAATATTGGAAATTAGAGACAACTCCAGTCTCTAGAGCTGTTCCTCTGTTGCTTCTCATGAGCACTTTCTGTATTTTTCAAAAAGAAAAGGAACTAAAAGTGGAGGTGTGGGTGTGGGAGGGGCTGAGCCTTCAAATAGCTCCCTGAAATGCCATCTGAAACAGGAAGGAAGGGTTTGGAGGAAAGGACAAAGGGAACGTGTTTAAACAACAACGGAAAATAAATGCACTCAACTTCTGGTTTTTAGAACATTTGACATTATTTAAAAAACTTTATTTTTCGTTGAATTGTATATGTAGCACTGTGGTCTACTTTGTTGGTAGTGACTTTTTTTGGTATAGAATTTATGACATGCTGAGAAAAATCTTACCCACACTGACCACATATATTTAAAACATCCAGATTTTTATTAGAGCAATTTTATAATTTAAGAACATATCCCTTTTCTGCTTATAAAATTAATTTGTGTACACAACTGAAGATTTTGGAAAATTCAAAAGGGTATTTTTAAAAATAAAAATCACTAGTGGTCTCTAATGTTCCAAGCAGCATAAATATTATTAGTATTTTTTCTTCTCTCTGTCTGTCTGGCTATCTATCATCTCTCTATTTAATCTATCCACCAAAATTGGAAATTTAGTTTTCTAATTGAAAATATGTTATGTCGTCTACTCAAAATTTACTTTGGGGGACCCACAGTTAGGTTTCCAAAGAAGTTGCAGATAATGATTTGTTTTGAACATGAGTGATTTTTTTTAATAGTTCATTCTTAGCTGGATAATAAAGACTTGATGTATTTCCTTGGAGAATTGTCTTTGGGAGTTGGCCTTCAAAGCACCTAAGATCTAGGCACAGTTTAGCAGGCCATGTGACTCTGGTCAGGAAAGACAGGCTTACAAGTATTGAGATGTGAATTCATAAAGAGCAATTTCAGGTCATCTGTCACAAATATAACCCATTTTTATGTGCCTAATTCTTGATTGTCCAATGTATATAACACAGATGAGTGTAAATAGCATGAAAGATTTTCTCATTTGGTGAGGGTTAATAATTCTCCACAGATATACATATAGGCATAATTTTCACAACATTTGAGTTATTCTGTTCATACAACTTGCAGAATATTTTCCAACTACTGAAATAACAATGCAATTTATTTGACTTCTAGTCATAGAGTTAAAACTTGTGGTCAACACGCATTTTGTAAAGTGAGTAAGTATAAATCTAAATGAACATAACAATGATCTACTAATACTCTAGAAACTGTGTTCATTATCTTTATTCTCTTTCAAAGTCAGTATCAGTACCTGGAAGATTGATATAAAATTTTACGTATAGCTTATGGAATATAAGGTACCAAAGTTAAACTTGGAGTTAATATAGTTCAAGCCCCTCGTGGGCTTGAAAACTCTGGGACTGCTATCTTTATCCTGAGATCACAATGCTTTTTCTTGCGAAACCAGAATTTAAAGTAAAATTGATCTGATTTCCTTTAAGATCCCTTGTATTATGCTTCATGGCTTCACAGCCAAGGGAGGTACTTTAATTTATTACAGATGTATATTGTTTGTTGATAGATATAAACAACAAACAAATATAGAATATGTATATATGCATACACCTTTATGCATTTTTTTTTTCTTTTGAAACAGTCTTGCTCTGTCACCTAAGCTGGAGTGTGGCAGTGCAATCTCAACTCACTGCAAGCTCTCTCTGCCTTCCAAGTTCAAGTGGTTCTCCTGCCTCAGCCTCCCCAGTAGCTGGGAATACAGACACCTGCCACCACACTCAGTTAATTTTTGTATTTTTTTTTACTAGAGCCAGGATCTCATCATGTTGGCTAGGCTGGTCTTGAACTCCTGACCTCAGGTGATTTACCCCCTTCAGCCTCCCAAAGTGCTGGGATTACAGGAGTGAGCCACCATGCCTGACCACCTTTATGTATTTTTAAAGTTTCTACTGAAATAAATACATGTATTGAAAAAGATGCTGATCAAATATTTTTCAAAAAATACGTGCAACCTATCCACCTATGCAGAACCCAGATCAAGAAAGAATTTAATGGTGTTATCAGTATTTAGTAAAGAGGCTGTGCTTCACTGGGAGTCCCTTCCTTGTCAGGACCATATTGACTCTCCAAAGCCTGCAGACTAGAATGGCTGAGTCAAGCAAACAGCAAAGATGGTGGCCCAACCCTCCCCTTGAGAGCTGTGTCCCATCTCAGGTCTCAGGCTGGCTGGAATTTAAGATACTGGGTCTTATCTTGTGTGGTGCCATGGAAATGGGGCCTGCAGACCAATCTTGCCCAGCCCATGGACTTACCCTCCTTCCTAGGAGTATGTGCAGATGATGCAAGAGCTAGAAATTATTTAGCCAGATAGGAAGGGTAGAGTCCTCAGTAAGGTTTCTTTTAACAAAAAGCAGCTCCCAAATAATATATTTTCTAACAAGAAGCAGCCTGAGAAAATCAAGCTGCAGGCATATCTATGCAAAAAAACTTGCATAGGTAAGTGCCAGCAGCTCTACCAATAGAAAAGGGATACCTGAAAGCCAGATATAATCAGCATGGAGGTTTTTCTCCCCTTTTCTTTGTTGCTATGTGTGCAATAAAAAAGCAGGCAACATGGCACCAGCCAGGTAGAGACTACCTCTGCATAATAAATGATTGGGGTGAGATGGACAGCTTCTTCACGTGCTATGCAAATGGCATACCTGGTCTGACCAATTTCTTGTGCCTTATGTAAATCAAACAATGCCTCCTCAAGCTCGTCTATAAAACCCCGTGCATTTCACCACCAGAAGACCAACTCAGTAACTTCTCTCTCCCTGCAGGAGAGAGAGCTTTTCTCTTTTTTTCACCTATGAAACTTCTGCTCTTAAACTCACTCTTTATGCTTGTCTGCATCCTTCATTTTCTTGGAGTGAGGCAATGAACCTCGAGTATTACCCCAGACAACACCGCTTCACAGACCTCCCACCTTGCCTGAGATGCAGTCACCTTTGTCGGAATCCTAGGGCCAGAGTATGTAAAGCTCCTGGGTCTCTGTGCATGCCTGAGCAGCTCCTCTGCTGAGACTCCACACAAGGCCCTGGTGGAGTGGCTCACGAAGTGGTCTCCTGATGCAAGGGTTGCAAAGATCCATAGGAGATGTGTGGTTTCCCAAGGTTGCACATTCACTCACTGCTTCCCTTGGCAGTAGGTAGGGGTTCACTTGGCTGCATGATGCTCCCAGGCAGGTCATTACCCTGCCCTACTTTTCTTCATTCTCCATGGGTCAAGTGGTTTTCCCGATCAGTCCCAGTAAGAGTACCTGGATATCTCAGTTGAAGGTGCTGTGTTTACTCGCCCTTTTTATTCCCCTCCATGAGTGCTATGCACTTAGCTGCTTCTAATTGGTCATCTTGCCCCTTCCCCTGCCACATCTTTCTTAGCATATAATTTTGTCATTATTGTTATTAAAGCAGACATTTGTTGAGTACCAGTGTTGAGTAGCATGTTGTGATTAAACTTTGTCATAAACGACAGAACATTTGGAAAATTATAAATAGTATTTTCTACTAAAGGTACAAATATAAATATAAGTGCTCAAAGTGTTACCAGTGATAATATGAAGGCTCATGTAACTTTTGCAAATAAAAAATCATATCCCAATATGAAGAAATTATTACATTTGGGATTCTAGTTAAATTATTCCTAATAGTAATGAATTAATGATCAAATAAGTGTAAATTCTTATATCCTTTCCCCATTGTGTTATTTATTCCTCGTTATCTCATCTTGCTCTCGGCCTGTGTCTTACTCTTACTCTCACTCACTCTAACCATATAAAGATGACCTATTTCTTACATTTTATTTAATGTATATAAAACCATCAAAATAAGCATTTGAAGGATGTAGACATTAAACTGAATAACCAGAAAATCATTATCTCTTTATTTTTCTACCTTGGATTAAGTATTAAAAAATTATGCAAGAAAATACAATAAGCTCTCAAAGTTGGGTTCAGTGTGGACTTAAAGAAGTTCAGACAGTTATAAATAATTGCTAACTTATTGTATGAGTCCATTTTGTGTTGCTATAAAGCAATACCTGAGGCTAGGTAATATAAGAAGAAAAGAAGTTTAATTGGCTCATGGTTCTGCAGGCTGTACAGGAAGCATGTCATTGACATTTGCTTGGCTTCTGGTGAGGCCTCAGGGAGCTTTTACTCATAGAAGAAGGTGAAGCAGGAACAGCATGTCACATGGTGAGAAAGGAGCAAGATACAGGAGGAGGTTTCAGAATCTTTAAAACAACCAGATATCCTATACTAAATGAGCGAGAACTCACTTATCATTAGGATGATGGTCCTAAACTATTCATGAGATGTCTGCCTTATAATCCAATAATCTCCTACCAGGCCCCATCTCCAACATAGGGGATCACATTTCAGCATGAGATTTGTAGAAAACAAACATCCAAACCATATCATTTATTCAAAAAGGAAGTAATTTTAGTCTTGACCCTTATTAGACAGAATTTACCTGACAAAATCTGATTTGAGGAAATTTTTTTCTTGTTTCTCCCCAAAACTAATTTAGTCTCTTGGATGCCATTGAGGCTAATTGCTAAATAACAAATCTCAGTAAGTTGTCTGAAATTTCATGGTGACTTTCAGAGATATTGTCTTTGATGGTAGTCTCACATTAACATCTAAGGATTAATTTTGATTATGTTCATCAAGTTAGTGGTACTCTTTGGAGGAAGGTTTGTGAAAGGATGCTTTAGAATGTTGTAGTGACTACATATGTATATACACATATATATGTATATATATTTATATATATTACTCCTTAAAAATAAAAAATAGAATGGGTATTTTAAATAAAAACTTCACAAATAATAGTTCATTTGCATCAGTTTTACAGATTGTATTTTAAAAACTTCATGTCTCAAGTGGCTATTAAGGGTCAGGCACTGTGCTAGGTGATAAGGATTCAGAAGTGTAAACTTTGGCCCTCACTTTGAGAAGCTATAGCTTTATAACGACGGTTGTATCAAGTATATATATTGTAAATGAATAGTTATGCATAGTGCATGTATATTAGTTTAGAATGTAAAATTATTGCTTATCATAGGTCAATACAAGTTTGAAAGCCCCAACTTTCATGGTACCAGTGGGAATTTATTACTTTAATAATTGTTGCTAATTCTCCAGTGCCAAACTAGGGAGGTCAACTATTTAATATAAGACACCACTGAGAGTACTTTAAGATTCTGTATTGTTTAGTCCCGTGGTAAAAAATCGCTATGCCTGAAAAACATTGTGTTTTCAAAAGAAATACACATTGCCTGTGTAATGTAATATACATGCCAGAAAAGACATTTATAATAAAAAAATACTGATTCAATACACTAGTAGATACTAGCAACTTTTAAAACTGAAAAATGTATTATCCTAAGGGAACCTCATGATCCACTACTTTACAGGTTTATTTTCTATATATAAGATATACATCTATTAATATTAATTCAAAAATATCAGCTTAAGGCTACCCCATACATTTATATATGTAGGATTTGGGGAGGGGTGAGGCTTTTGTGATAAGATGTTTACCTCTGCATTAATAATACTAACCACCCACTGAATTTCCATTTCTTACCTCTTTTTGCATTATATTGTAGATTCTGTAAGGATAGGGCCCAAGCCAATAAGTTTTATGAAGATATCCCCAATGCATAGTGCAGTTCTTGGCTTATGGTAGGCACTCAACATACTTATTGAATTGGATCACTTCTTCATTATGCCATAATCATCAAGTTTTTTTGAAGAAAAAAAAGAGATGGAAAGAATGAAAGGAAAGAAACAGAGGTTTAGAAGAATAGCTAAATTTAAGTGCAAAGTAAAATTGTCCTTGTTTCTTGTTCAACAGCATTCACAATCTGGTCCTAATGAGGACTCAGTTTCTCCCATGATTCCAAGAGGTTAGGAAGGCTGTTGGTGAGAAAATCAGTCTTGTACACTGTAAGAGGCTAGGTTCAGAGTGTCTGTACTAAGCTGGTCTGTTTTCCAAATGGTTTGCTGTAATCACTTTAGGTTAAATTGTGTAAATTAAGTTTTAATTGTCCTTATAGTCATTGTGTTTACAGAAATAGGTCTGTGGCTTTGCTATTTTCAGCCTCGAACTCAGTGTAGAATTGTACCCTTGGGCTCTCAGTGACTCAGAAGCCCTGTCCCTTTTTAAGTTCTGCAATAACAAATGAGAAATATTGGCTCAGAAGGTCCACCTTTTGTTAAAATACCTCAAGGGTGCTGTGGCCTGCAAAGACTAACTTGGCATCCTTGCCCCAAGACTCACCTGAGAGGCCTGCCTATTAACCCACATTAACTCCCAGAAAGTAGTTGTATAAAGGCATTTGCTTTATCATTGTAAAGCCTATTGAAAAGTTGTTCAGGTTGAACAGATTACCCAATATAAAATATTTGGGTCTGTAATATTGCAACTTTCAAAGACTACTTTTTCCATGGATAGAAATCAATTTGAAAACACTAAAGATCTCCTTTACTTTTGAAGAGGTTTTCTGGATCATTTCTACTGATTTCTCTGGATTCATTCTTCAGAGTTCTACACATGGTATGCCCCATGAGGGTGACCTCTGGCCTACCCTATCTGTATTTCCATGTCTGCTAGTTTCCATTTGATTTGACCAATTAGGTGTACTTTAGGTAGGAGAAGAGATAATTCTGAGTACTTATTCCTACTCCTCCTCCTTGACTGGCCACTGTTCGGCAGTGGCTGTATTAGTTTAAAGTCACAGCTCCTGTTGAGTGAAGCTGTTCTACAGCTCTTTCTAGGTACTGTACCTGTTCCTTTCTTTTGTGCTTTAATCACTAAGGTGGTGTGGTAGGCAAAACTGTCCTTGTTCGAATCTCTGCAAACTGTAAATGTGATATCTTATGCGGTAAAAGGGAGTTCGCAGGCATTAAGGATCTGGAATTGAAATTGTCTTGGATTGTCTAGATGGGTACAAGGTAAGTAGGTCCTCGTAAGTAAGAGGCTTGAGGTCAGAACCAGAGGAAAGATGAAGGAAATGGACATTTGAGTGATGCAGTTGCTGGCTTTGAAGGTGAATATGAGCCACAAGCCAAGGAATTCGAGAGGCCTATAGACATTGCAAAAGACAAGAAATCAATTCTCTCCTAGATCCTCCAGAAGGAACGCAGCCTTGCTCACATCTTGACCTCAGCCACTGAAATTTCTGACTTTCAGTTATGATAATGAATTTGTGTTGTTCTAAGTCACTGAGTTCATAGTAATTTGTACAATGGACATAGGTAACTAGTTCAGTTGATAACTGCTAGACCCATTGTACTAAATTATCCTTTAATTGGTAGACTTTAACCTTGTGTACATCTTTGTACGAAACCCTTCATTAATTTTTCTTCAATTACTCCTTGGAGTATACAATTTGTTTTCTGCCAGGATTCTAATTGTTAAATGCCTATACATTTTAATTCAAAGGCCATGTTTAGGGATTTATTCTATGAAAATAGAGGAACATATATATATATATGCATATATATGTATTATATTTTCTATATACATATATACATATATGTACATATATACATATACATATATATAACACGTGTGTGTGTGTGTGTGTACATATATATATTGCCTGTGACAAAAATATTTTTATAATATTACTTATGGCAACAAAAATAAGAATGCAAATTTTCAGAAATAAAGGATTGGGTAAATAAATTATGACACAGCCCTGTGATATGATAATAGAATGCCAGAAAATGTTATGTTAAATATACTCACCTACACATATATGATTGTGTGGAAAACTCAGACTTCAAAGCAGATATATATCCATACCTATACCTCCTCTATTCAGTCTATCTAATCTAATCTATATGTTTAAGTGTATGTGGGGAAAAAACCCTCAACTGTAAATATATGTGAAGGAAAACAAAAATAAAAAGATAAATACTATTTTAGTGATTAACTCTTGCTAATGTATTAAGAACAATATTGTTATGTACTTGTACATAGTTTTCAAATAATCTATAGGATTTTTATTAGTAATTTTAGAAAGGGGGCCTTTGAGCAGTGATGGGACCCCCTCACATGTAGTGGAATCCTTTTTATACAGAGAAACCCTTTTCTGACTTCACTAACAGTTAGAATAATGACTTGTTCTATCTACAACTACTTGTGTGCAGCTCTATTATAGTTATTTGTATTCTCGTCTGACTCTTCTATCATATTATGGACATTTCAGGCCCGAGCATACCTGAAATTTATGTATTCTGGCACTCACAGGGCACTATATTAGGCCCATGGCATTAATTTACTGAAAACTTTATATTAAGCTGAATGTATAGATGCTTAATAAAAACTTATTTGATGAGGAACTTAATTTCAGACTCATAAAAAGTACAAGTCACAGAAAAAAACTATAAGTCAAATTTATAGAGCATGGAGATAGAAGATAAACAACCTGATTTAAGATGCAAATCGATAGTGAATTATTTATAACATATTCTTGTCACAGCATTGTTCATTTAATTTTATTTACTAAGAGGATTGGATAAATGTAAGTATTTAGCTAAGACAAACATTAAGATTAGGCCATTCAAAAGTCACATTAAGTACTGGAAGAGATAAAAGAAAATAGTATATTGAACTTTAGTGAAACTGGGAAGACTTTACCGACCAGGTAGAGTCTTTAATTTGAGATGCTGAATCTGTTGAGCAGAGAAAGACATTCTAGGAATATTGTACTTTCTTGGAGAAGTCTCAAGGAGGAAATAAGATAAATGAGCCAAGATAGCTGTGTGGAGACAGACAGAATTTAATAGAGTTGGAATGTTAGTTGGTAATCAATAGCATCAGGCCATAGCAAATAGTGGAGAAGTGATCAAATAAATGTCTGTTGGAGAAAAGGGGGCCAAATTCTCTCATTTACCTAAGAAACTGAATATCATCAAGATAGGAATATTTGGAAATCCCCAGATGTTAACTGAAATTTCTATCCCTGGTCCAGTGACATATATATTTTTTTTTAATGAGAAAAGAGAATTCTCACAAATGATGATCAATATTTTTAAGCAAAGTAAATATGGTCCTTGTACCCTGTATTTTCTGAAACTTCATATCTGTACTGAGGAAAATTACTAGCATCCAGTCATTCTTTGGTATTAACTCAGTTTCTCCTTATAATAAATTCTGAGATATACACCAATATTATCTCCATTTTTCAGCTGAGAAAAATAAGGCAGACAAAAGTTAACAGGGCTGAGATTTGAACCTAGCTAATCTGGAGCAAGAACCTCTGCTTTTTCAATTAGTTATACAAACTATAATTAGAAAAAACTATTTCTTTGTTATTCAAAATATGGCAAAAGAAAGTTACAACTGGAGTTTGCAATTGCCCTATAATCTCTAACCTTAGAAAGAATGATAAGAGTTAGATCACTCCCGACCACTTTGCTCAAATAGTAGAAACAATGAGCCTGCAGATCCTAGCCATGAAAAATTTTTGGTTGTCTACTGACTCATACCCTAAAGCACAAAGGCCAACTCTAGGTCTGAAATTGTTTAGATATTTCTTTGAAACAGCATTCTGAAAGCAGTCTGGATAATATTAAATATCAATTGGTCATTATACATGAGAGGGAATAAAAGAAATACAAAATTCATTGACTTCCCTCTGTTACTAGGTATTCTATAATTCCTGTCTGACTGCAATAAAATGAGTCAAAGTGAGGTTTAGATCAAAGAAAGCAAGCATCCTGCAGTTTGGCAGATCCTAAAACATCAACAGAAAGATAAAGTATTCCAGAATTTTACTTCCAAATTCTGAAACACTGTGAGGTACAGTGGAAAGAGCAATGCTCGGATGAACCACTGATCTGCCATTAACTAGCTGTGTGACCTTGGCAGTTCACTGAGCACAGAAAACATGGCTGAGCTCTTGGCCTAGGTCATTCCCCCACATTCTACACCTTTGACAAAGATTCATAGTGACAAAGCATAGAGATAGCAAATTTTGACATAATCTCTGAAGACCACATCATTCGGTTAACTTAATTTGACCTTCATTGCAGACAAAAATTGTTACTACTAGTCAGAATAATATTGAGACTTAATATTAGGAATGAAGGCAATATAATAGATATATACTTGACTAAAGTTAAAGGATTGAATTAGACAGCAGACAACATCTAAGTGAAAACTGTATTTTTATATGTCTGGAAGGTGAGAAATAGATGTTTAAATTAGATGCCGGAAGACAGGAGGGGTCAAGAGAATGGGGCAGAGGATGGTTAGGGCAGCTGTGTTGTGAAGATTATACTATATTCCTGAAAGAATTTCAAAAGACTTCAAGAAAGCATGACCTTGTCTCTGGAGTAGGTCTAAGCAACTTCATATATTTGTAAATTTGGAGGATACAAATAACAGTTTTGGGCCTTAAAAATAACTAATGTATTGTGTATGGTTTTTTTTCCAATGAGACGTGAATTTCCAACATATAGTGTAAAAGGTTTGCAATCCAAATATTCCCTAAAAATAAAACAGAGCAATGTAGAGTCACTTAAAGGCTTACATGCCTAATGCTGTATTCTATCAGGGAAGCTAGCTTAATAGGGTGAAGGGAGCATGACAGCAGTGCATGGAAGGCATTGGAAGTGAGGGAGAGAGCTTTTGACCATTTGCTGAGTGTCACTACATAGGTTCGCATTATTATATCTAATTTATAGCTGCTAAAATGGAGACTTCTAGCGGGGTATGGTGGCATGCATCTGTAGTTCCCACTATTCAGGAGGCTGGGGTAGAAGGAATGCTTAAGCCCAGAAGTTTGAGGCTTCAGTGTGCTGCGATTGTACCACTGCACTTCAGTCTGAGTGATGGAGGGAGACCCCATCTCTAAACAAATTAGCAAATACACAAATCATTTTTAATGGAGGATTCTAAAGGCTGAATTGACAATTGTCAAACAACTGGTAAATAGTAAAGCTGGGATCCCAACTTTGTCTGGTACTGGAGGTAATCTTAAACCACACTGAAATTCTTGAGGTAGAGAAGGCTTGAAGTTTTACTTTATCACATGTCTGCCTTTCTTCTTCACCCTGTAACCCACATGCCTCTTTTAATTGTTTTGAGGCAAAGAATACCACCATCCAAAACATAGTCACACAGCTCACAAGTAAAGCTCACTGAAAGGGGATTTGGGGAAATGAGAGGAAAGAGAGGTCGCAATCTCTAAGATAAACAGTTCAACCAGACTACTGAGATGCCAGCATGGATTACAATGCAGCATTTTTATTGTAAAAGTCCACATGTTAGGCAATTCCCTTTGTGAAAAGGTTTCCAAATACATAGACAGGGAGCAGCTTATAATAAGTTTTAGATTATATATAATATATATTCATATTGCCAATACTATGCACACATTGGAAAGCTAGCTTTTTTTAGTGTCCCCATTACAGAACACATTTCAAGTTGACAATAACATGTTTCTCACCATTTAAACTTGCCAACAACTCTCCCAAAGAGTCAACATTTAATATATTGACAATTCAAAACAAGAAAATAATTCATTCTATTTACATTTGTTTGAGGTTATATACTGGAGCACTGATATATTAAAGGTTTGTAAAACTGGCAGCTAAATGTGTTTCAAGATTCATCCAGATGACTTGATGATGACTTTACATGGTTTTATATTGACAAAGCCGCTCTCTCTTCCTTTTTACTCTTTTCAGGTTATCTGTAAAGTTACACTAGCTATGATTTAATTATAACAGAGAGCAATAATTTCCATAAAAATAATTAACAAAGGCTGCTATTTTAGAAAAATAAGGATTCAAATTCAGGATGAGTACATGAAGATAGAGCTCAACTCACCATGTTTTAAGTCTGGAGAAACTGCTTTGTTTGATTACAATATAATCTAATGAGACCACAATCATAGGTTCAACCTCTATGCAAGTCATTCATTTTTTTTTCAGTTTTTCAAAGCAAATCTTCAGTACTTATTTTTCTTCACAGAGCACAGAATACTACATTCTGAACACTAGTCAGGTATGAATTTTGCTTATTCCTGTTTTAAGTTCACAAACAAAATTGTGGATGGGTAAGGACTGACTCATCCCCAAACCTGGAAAAATAATACACAAACTCTAATTATGCCCTAGTAGAGTCATTTCTATACATAAACATAGGACATAAATATTGTTTTAAAAGGAGTATGGACTTTGCCTGAAATAAATTTTTGAAGATGAACATAAATAGCTAAAGTTCTTTGGATCTTTCTGGTTATTTTTACAAAATCAAATATCACTTGACAACACCTATGAGAAAAGATGAATCACTGGTTTCAGGCCAGCACAGAGATTTGCCAGAAGCATGTGAGGGCAATTCACTTCAAACCATATTTATTGAGCACCAACTATGTGCCAGGCACTATGCAAGGTGCTATGGACCCAAAGAGGAAACGACAAGGATTCTGCCCACAAGGCACTCACAATCACTAGAAGCAGATTTTGAGATGGAGAATAAGTTCTGTTATGATCTATCATCCTAAAAGGAAGAAAAAAATAGCGGCAAGCACATACAATTACTTTATACTCTAGTTATGAAATTGGGCATATTTAGAGGTGGCAAATGTTGATTATTCAGTCTATATTTTACTTAAAGTGTTGTAATATGTCATACAAGGAAAAAAAATAAGCTGTTCGAATCTTCATGCATGAGGGAGGAGGCAATGGAAATTCCTCCCTCCATTTCCAAACCCAAATCCTTATAATTACATTCAGGATTCTTTTATAGCCCAAGGACACAAAATAAAAGACAATAGGATGATAACTTCAATCCATTTATTTGGGATCTAAAGAGATGCATGCACTAAACTTGAAGCATTCTAAGTTATTCAAATATTTACATCATTGTACATGAATGTGGAGTAAATTTTCTTTCTCTCTTGAGATAAAGGCATAATAGATCTCTGGACTAGTCTTTCATATTTAAAGTGAGTTGTGATTTTTCTCAAATGAGGGAGGTATTCTATTGGGATGAAATTTATAACAACTTGACCTGAAATGAACACAGGGTACAGTTTTGGACCTTTTCTATCTAATTGCATTACTTATCTAGTAAGGATACCACCACTCTAAATAGTCAGGGCTTTCACTCTTTCAGTTGTTGTAGCTGAAAAATATCTTATTTGGTTTGAGTGTTCTTGCTGTAATTTTACTTTGCCTTGCAGGTTTGAAACACAGCAAACATCGAAGTTCAAAGTACATTAACCAAAGGAGGGTTGGGCACAAACAATATGACATTATAAAATTTACCAGGTTTGGACATAGAAACAAATTCAGATAATTATCAACCACATAGAGGGTTATTTAAGTGGACTTAGAACAGACATCTCTCCATGAGACTCAGTGAATAAGACCCATATCAGTAAAACCCATACCTCTTCACAGGTAGAGGTAGGAGACCCAATAAACCAGATTAAACAGGCAGAAGGCAGTGGGGAAGAAGATCCGAGCATAGGAGTCCATTTTGGCAATGCGAATATGTATCCTCCCGTGTCTCCAAGCTCCTGTTCGACAATCTTCAAAACAGCAGAAAAAACTGGCACAGTCCTTGCCATCCAGACACTCATAGCCATACTCTTCATCTCTCTCTTGAAGGTGTGTAGCATTGTTCATTTGAATTGTTGCTGATCTTGGGCGGATATCAATGGTAGGGGCCTAGGATGAGGGTAGGGAAGGAGAGGGATCAGTTAGTTATACTTGAGAGATCCTAGACTGTTTTTCCACAATGTCACCAATGTGATGATGAATCTGAAAATGGGTACTCAGGAAATTGCTATGACATCATGATCTACAATGGTAAAATTGAACTTAGAAAGATAGCACATTTGCAGATTTCAAATTTTGAGCTTAAGCAGTGCAGCTGAAAATAATATCATCAAGCTAATAGCTATAGCAAGGAGATTGAACACCAAAATAACTCAAAGTTAAAGATTTAAATCAAACTACATGGAATCTTATTCTAGTAACTGTTAGATGTGAAGTCGGTTACATGAAGGCATTTAATGGTGCTGCATGTGAGTGGAACAGATAAATAAAAATGCATCAATTCTGAAATCAAATATTGTGTCATGCTTAGTTATAGGCAAATAGAAAACCCATTACACTGAGCAAATGTATTAAATGCTGTTAATAGAAAATGTTAAAATCTATATACATACAGAATTTTCCTGATTTTATACCACAAAAGTATGGCTTTCGTTTTAAAGGACTATAATACTTTGCTAACATTCACTATCTATAAGCTTAAGAATGTCAACAATGTTTACCTACATATGAATGGAAATTGAAAAAAGAATGTTACTACTTGGCAAATTTGCTGCTACACCAATTATCAAATTTCTATACAACTAAATGATACGTTTAATGTTAATTTAGAGGATTTAGTTTTAGGATAACATAAACAGAAATTCTAAGATCTCGGAATCAGCTATTATAATTGAATAGAAATCTCATTGTAATATATTATAGTAGAGCCAACAGGCCCAGGGATCACTCTGGAAATAAGGAATGGATATTTTAACTCAAAGCCTTTCAAAAAGAATATTCTTCTTATAGAACTTACAGGTAGAATTAAGAAAAACAGAAATCATTAAGTTTGTAAAACAATAATGAACCAATCCATTTTAAACTAGGATTTACAGTTAAATTTTAGTTTTCAAAGAGTACAAACTTGGTAGGTGTAACAAGTAAGACTTGATCCCATTTTCATCTAAAAAGAGGATGCTCATTTTGGCTTTGATGGATAAAACAGCCTCCTTTACCTATGACATTTCATAGGGATTATAACTTTTGAGCTTAGTGTGAGATTAAAACTTATGTGAATTAGAGTATAGCTGCTGAATCAACTCCAGAAGTCTATAGAACTTTCTCCAACATTATCCCTAGTAGAATGCTTAAATGTCTACTCATAAAATAAAATAAAACACTATGTAAGCATTAATAGTTAAATTCAGCAGTTGCATGCAGTGAATTTCCATTCCAAAAACATTATACCTTGAAGGAAAACATCCGAAGAAGCTTTGGGTTTGTAGACAGAAAAGAGAATTGCGTTTGTTTTTAATAAAAAGGGAAAAAAAGAAAAGAAAAAAGAGAGAGACAAGATAAATTAAAAATACATTTTGAAAACATAGTAAGTGAAATGAACTGAAATTATAAACACAGAAGGACAGTTCTGAGCTTGGAATAAAGTATTTGCTTAAAGTTGAAAAATGGAATTTTGTAATTACCTAAGAACATTTTTGATAAATTAATCTATGATTATTTGACTGAAGAAGCCAGAGTTGTTCCATTGTGAGGAAGTTTCCTATTGCCTAGTTCCCCTGTTTAAAAATACCATAATTGTATTTTCTAATTATCATCAAGGATAACTTAATAGGTGAGTCTCGATACAATTATCCAAAAGACATATTAAACAGGAACAGACTTTCAGCTTCTCATTCCCAGTTTACTTTCTTGGTAGCTCTGATTAATCATCTAATTGCCTTGAAAAGAGAAGTACATGAAATTCTCAGGTAATTTCATTTTCTCATTTTATTTTAATCTTGTTCTCCTCTGCCTTTTCTTCTTCTGCCATGTCTATGACCCTGAATTAAGGAATCTGCTTCTATCTCTGCAACAAAATTCACTCTGGCATAGCTGACAGAGAGGGCCAAGGGACTTTTTCCAAAGGACTCATCAGAACTTGTTTGAAAGCCAGTCCTCACATCCTTGTTATAGCTGGCAGGTAATATGTCAACTCTCAATAGAACCACCTTCTTGAGGGAGAGTGAAATGGAAAGTGGACAAGAGGGAGCAAACAGAAACAACACAATAAGGAAAATAAAACAAGGATAGAGAAAATAGACAGTCAGAGAGAGGCAAAATAGACAGGGAAGGGAAGGACTGCATAAAGCATTGTAAATATTTGAGCAATTAAAGACAAGCATTTTTTAAAATCAAGAATAATGATGCTTCTTTCTTTATATGTGACAAAGTCTTATATTCAAATAGACACATTACTCTCGTAGTGTTTCACTTGGGTTTCTAGAGATGTATCAGAATACAACCTAGAATCAGCTAAATTCCCTCCTTACAATTCAGCCTTCAAAGTCTGTGGGTTGGATAGCTAGAGACTATTATGGTCTTCAAAGAAGAAGGCCAGGAAAGGTTGTAAATCCCGGATGGTAAGGTGATTTGCTTTGCCCATGTCTTGGGAGGGAATGGACCTTAACTTTCATCAGCACTTCTATGAGCCAGCCACTTTGTTCAGGTGTGTAAGTGGGTGACTGCATGCTCTCCTCAACACCCAGAATAAAAAACAGTTGCTTTAGGCTTTTGGGTTTGTGCCTACTCTTCACCATTCAAAGTTTACTGGCAAGTAGAAGCCATCCTCCCTGTTTTCAAATAATGTGACACTGAAATCAATCCAGGCTGGTAACTGTATAAGTCGTCAACATCAACTATCATCACCAACTACTAATGTTAAGTACATTCATGTATAGAGTACTATGTGATATTTTGGGGTGTTTTTGCCCTTCATTGACACATTTATTTCTCATGGCAGCCCCATAAAACAAGTGTCTTTAAATAATACACATTATATATATAAAAAACAAAAACTCAAGGAGGCTAAGTAACTTACCCATATAATAGTAAATCATTTGTTTTAAAAACAAAAAGATACATTTTAAGAATGAAATCAATTGAAATTATCTAGTGACAATACACACACCACACTTCCACACACACACTAAATCTTTTGCAAAAGTGTAGTCATCTTTGAAACTTCAAGGACCTAATAGCTTCCCAGTGAAATGCCTTAGATGGAAGTTTTAATTTAAAACACCAGTAATTTAAAAACATTATTATGGTCAGGCACAGTGGCTATGCCTGTGATACCTGCACTTCAGAAGGCTGAGGTGGGTGGATCACCTGAGGTCAGGAGTTCAAGACCAGGCTGACCAATATGATGAAACCCCGTGTATACTAAAAATTCAAAAATTAGCCAGGCTTGGTGGCATGCACCTACAGTCCCAGCTACTCAGGAGGCTGAAGCAGGAGAATTTCTTGAACCCAGGAGGTGGAAGTTGCAGTGAGCTGAAATCAGGCCACTGCACTCCAGCCTGGGTGACAGATTGACACTGCATCTCAAAATATATATACGCACATATATATACGTATATATATAATTGTAAGAGGGCAGAAAAACCAGTGAAACCTGGACTAATAGCAACTAGAAGATGAATACATTTCTCAACAATGGTTTCAGTCTCCAGAAAATAGAGCAGGTAATTATATCTGTATAATAATTCTGACATAAAGAGAAAAATAGAAACAGACCTGAGTCTCTCTCAAGTAACTAATGATCATAAATGAATCGTTATGGCCCCGCCACACTCATACATTCTGTTTTCATCTTGGAGCCCAAACTGCCGAACCTTAGCCCGCAGATAGGCTAATAATCATAAAAATTTCAGTGGTCCCAAGAGGAAATGATACATACAGGATTTTTCTTCTTTTTATCTTTATCCTTGCTTGGTTTCCGGTTGCTGACAAAATAATGCAAGGTGCCATACTCCACCAAAGCAGAGAAGACAAAGATGAAACAAACAGATACAAAGAGATCCATCGCTGTGACATAGGAGACTTTGGGGAGCGATTTCCGGGCAATGGTGCTGAGGGTGGTCATTGTCAGGACAGTGGTAATACCTGAAGAGAGGAGCAATGAAACAGGTCACGTGATTGCATAAGCAAATTGGGTAACTGAGTCACTTGTGAGACTACACTTGTTTCATGACTTCTGATAGACAGTTTCTGCAATGGGAAAGGAGGTATAAATGGAATTAATTCACATTATTTACAAATATTTATTGCCTGTCTACTACACATCAGTTGAAATGACAAACACTGACGAATAGATTTGCTCTGGCCTTTATGTACCTTATATTTTAGTGAAAGAGATACACTGTGAATCAAGTCAACAAAGAAAAGTATAATGTCACATTACGGTATGTGCCATGGAGAATACAGGGATGTGAGAATGTAGTGAGATGGAATGCTCAGAGAAGACTTTCCTGAGGAATTTGTGTTTAAAGTAAAGCTTAAATCTAAGAAGAAACTAACTTTTTGATTATTATTAAATTAAGGGAGGGTTCTGAGAAAGAGAAATCTTGTCTGTTTTTAAATTTTTAGAAGACCTGGCACCTGGGAGGGGGGGAAGGAAGATTAAGGTGATTTTGGTAAAAAAAAAAAAAAAAAAAAAAAGTTATAAAATGTGGCACATCCAAACAGTTTACATTTTATTCAAAGTGGAAAGAGAAATTATTCAAAGATGCTAAGTAGAGAAGGTGGGTTATGTGTAAGTGACATGTTCTGATTGATGAATTCTTTTAGATTATTATAGGATTAAAATAAGTATCTCAGAAGTAGTATAATAAGTAATATTTACTGAGAACTTCCTTCTGCCAAGCGCAATGATAAGTACTTTATGTATACTGTTTCATTGAATCTTCACAGCAGGTATTTTCATTCTGATTTTATAGATAAGAAGAACAAGGCTAAAGGACCAGCACCACATCCAATAGTTAGTAAGTATCAGACAGAATTGAACACAGAAATTACATGTTTGATTTCACAGCTCTTATTTTACTAATTATACAACAGCACCTAAGCAAAACCTGTCCTCTCCAGCGGGTGTTTAGTGACAGAGAACAATATCAAGACAACCTATATTCATCAACCAGAGAAGGATAAGGAGCATTCCTGAGTAAAAGTTGTGTTATTGGCCAGGCACGGTGGCTCACGCCTGTCATCCCAGCACTGGGAATCCGAGGCAGGTGGATTACCTGAGGTCAGATTCGAGACTAGCCCGGCCAACATGGCGAAACCGTGTCTCTACTAAAAATACAAAAAAATTAGCTAGGTGTGGTGGTGCTCGCCTGTAATCCCAGCTACTAGTAAGGGCTGAGGCAGGAGAATTGCTTGAATTGGGGAGGCAGAAGTTGCAATAAGCCGAGATCATGCCACTGCACTCCTGCCTGAGTGACAGAGCAAGACTCCATATCAAAAAAACAAAAAAAGTTGTGTTATTTATATTAAAGGCAACATGGATTTAGTATTCAAGTAGGTTCTAGTATTCAGTATTCAAATACTATATTCAAATACATGGATTCAGTTTTCAAATATGTTCTAGTATCCAGTATTCAAATAGGCCATAGGAATGTAAGTCATCTTAACAGTCTAGGCCTCAGTTTTCTCATCTGTTGGACTAACTCTCTGAAGGTCCACCTAGCTTACCAATCTACAATTCTAGTTCAGAATTTGTAATCCTGAGTGGAAGCATCTTTCTGTACTCTAAAAGCAGTAATCCCACACTTTATCATCTCCAGGTTTGTGATTTATATTTCTTATGGGGGACAGAAAAGAAAAAAAGAATGAAGTTTCCATTATTTAATGATGTGCAATTATAGCTATTACTGCTAACCAAGAAACTTCTAGGGGACGGTCAGATTCTCCTGTCTCAAACAGTAGTGCTAGAGAAACTTAGGACGAAACAGGTAGAGAGACTAAGAGAGCAAGAGAAGAGGATGATACAGAGAAAAGCCCCAGTAATATACAGGAAAAGAAGAAAAGCTTTTATTCTCTAAGAAGTAGGTAACTGGTAGAATGTGCTTAGAAGAAAACTGAGAGGAGCAAAAACACTCTTGAAGAAAGGATGAGTAAGAGGAGATAAAATTGCCATTATCTTCCTGATCATTTTCAAGTCTTTGTCAGAGTCATTTTTAAAGAGGTTAGGTACATTTCCAAGAATTATGTGGTCCTCTTGGGTCATTTAATTTCAGCTTAAAGTGAAAGTTTCCTAAATACATATTGTGTTATGAAATTCCAGAGAGTGGAAACACTAATGTTGGTTGAAATAACTATAGACAAAGGGTAGCCTTTAATAGAGGAAAGAGGTGACCAAGGGAACTACGTTGATAAAGACCATTGCCCTTTTTCTACACTATTACCGATTATGTAATAACCAATCTCCCTTTCTAGTCTGTATACTCTATGACAACAGAATCTGTCTTGATGACTATTATAACCCCACAGTGGAGCAGCATGCTGGGACTCAGTAAATATTTGTTCAATGAATGTGTGAAACAGTGAATCAATGCATAGTATGTACACGAAAGATCAAAGATGCTCAATCTACATTTGAGAATAGGAATCCATAATTATGACTTTTGGGAGATAGGTTTAATTGCAAATAGCAGTAGCTAACATTTATTGATCTTTTCCTTTGGACAGGTACTGTGTCAAGCACTTTATCTCACAAGATCCTCACAATGATTCTATAATTATTGTTATTATTATTACATGTGACAAACACTGAGCATTGGAAGAATAAAAGCTTGCTCCAGATAGTAAGTGATGGGAGATGAGATACAAACCTAGGCATCCTGGCTTCAAATGCTGTACTCTGAATCACAGTATTTTAGCCCCAGAAATAGATTAAAAATATGCAGTATGAAGTGCTAGACAGATGGGATCTATTGTAGACTCCTGACTGGGGAGGTGATATAGGTCTGGGGTCTTCCACGTTGTCATGGTAGAACATTAGGGATGTTTGAGATCCTCATCTACAAACTGGGGGTGATGGTGGTAGTGATGGGGAACCTTGTAAGTCTCTTGTGAAGACTAAATTTAAAAATGTGCACAGGGTACCAATATCTAGCAAAATCCCAATAAATATTAGGTATTGGAAAGTTTTATTTCTTAAACTAAAAATATTTAATTAGGTTGTCTATGCACTAATTCATGTAAAAGTTTATCATTGTACTTAATCACAACTGATATTTTTGCAGAGGATTGAAATACTAAGTTGGCACCTTGACCTTCATTTTGCAATCAGGCCTGAGGCCACACTTTACCCTTGACAAGTGGACATATCAGTATTTATGGTAGATACCATAGATGAGTTAATTTATTAAAAATGTGGGATGTGATAATTTGGGAGAAACAAATTGTGACATGCAAGTTAAACACTGATCCAGCAAATTGAGGAAATGTTATTTAGGCTACACAGACATTCATCACAGCCATGTAAAAGTAAACTCTTGAAGAACTTCCTCATGATATTTTCAGGGCTGTGCCTGGAGCCACAGGAAAGAGAACTGCGATGACATCCATAATGAGAGGTAGAGCAGTGATGGTTTTAACTGGCTTCTCAACCAACAATAAGACAGTTTCAATTCTCATAAGTAAATAAATCAGACTTTTCTTACCTGGGTAAATGAAATATATCCATAGCTTTTACCAGTTCCTCTGCTCCTGGCATGAAGTAAGCTCTTCAGGGATGTTACCTCACCTCAAATCAGTTGGGTGAAAAATACCAAATGGTATTTTCATTTCATGCATTTTCAATACGCCAGGAATATGCCTCACCAACTACCACCTGGACACCAAACTACATTTACTTTTATATGCTCCAAGATGATGGCTGCCCATACTCTAGGACTCTGTGCAAACAGCCAGTATCTCTCAGCCACATGGATAAATTTATCTAATTCATCAAACAACTTGGCCTAACTGTTCTGTGGCAAGAAGCTTAAAGCCTACAGGTGTTTAAGGTCATCTCATTTAACTGGATTATAAACATTGGAAAAAGTAATGGGACTCAATGAAATCTAGAGCAGTATTCTAAAAGGTGACTGCACATTTGAATCACCTGGGGATTTTTGTTTTGTTTTGTTTTTCTTTTTCTAAAAAATTTATTTATTATACTTTAAGTTCTGGGGTACATGTGCAGATCATGCAGATTTGTTATATAAGTATACAGAAGCCATGGTGGCAGTTTGCTGCATCCATCAACCTTTCATCTATATTAGGTATTTATCCTAATGCTATTCTTCCCCAATTCCCCCACCACCTGCTATTCCTCCCCTAGCCCCCAACCTGTCAGGCCCTGGTGTGTGATGTTCCCCTTCCTGTGTCCATGTGTTCTCATTGTTCAGCACCCACGTATGAGTGAGAACATGCGGTGATTGGTTTTCTGTTCTTGTGTCAGTTTGCTGAGAATGACGGTTTCCAGTTGCTTTTCAATCCTAACACCTAAGTCATGTTCTAGACACATTAGATAAGCATTTCTTGGGGTTGAACTAAATCATTTGCACTTTAAAAAGTCCTCTAGTGACTTAAATGTGCAATTAAATTCCAAGAGCACTGATCTAGAAAAGTGAGACAGCAAAGTTAAAATAGAGAAACTGGCTCAGTTCAGCTTCTCACCTGTATCCACAATTGGCCTTCAACAAGACCTCCCACACAGAGCAAACCTATGTCCCATCAGCTGAGGTGCAGATCTACCACCTCCTTATGTTGTCATCTTCTGTATGTCATCTAACCTTGCAGCACCTCTACTTCCTTAGCTTAGCTCTAAAAACTGTGATAATAATGATCAGTACAGCAACTTCTGCATGCAGGTGTTGTGAAGAATAGAAAAGACGTAGAGACCATATTGAGCATTTCCGACTTACAAATTACAAACAAACAGAAGCACCTATCTGCTATTTGCTCAAGGGCCTCTCCTTCATTCCTTAAGTCACTCACCTTGATCCCTTCTTCCACCATGATCTCTTGCCAGTGAATACTCATTTACTGAGTGGGTTAAATGAGCTACCTAAGCAGTCATAAGAGAGATTTTGGCCAGCAAGAATCCAGGCTTCAAGAGAAGAGATGGATTGGAAATCTCTTCTTTAAAATGTTTTTGGGAAAAGGGTGATTGGCATATGTCAATGTACTTGTTCCATCCATTCATAAGTGTATACATTAATTAAACAATTATTTGAGGTACCAGCCATGTTCCAGGCACTGTACTACAGATGTACAAGACTGACATTCTGATGAGAGAGACATAGAAGCATGTAATGCAGTACATTTCACTCACAGTGACAAGTAATAATCCTAAAGTAATAGCCTCAACATATTTGGGGTTTGTTTCAGCATGTAGCATTAGACAAGATATTTTAATTTTTTGAGAAGGACTTGTAACACAAAGTACCACATATAACAGAAAAAAATAAAAATAACTTCCTTTTGAAACAGATGGGAAACTAAATTAGGTTTGGAAGAGGACAGATATGCAAATAATGTCTTTTTTCCTCCAGTAATCACTTCTGCCCTCAGCTTAATAACTTAGTACATACCATTTTGTCAGAAAATGACTATAGTAGCCAACATTTCTGAGGATTTACTCTGTTACATGCACTTTCCATCGAATAACTTATTTAACCCTAGTAGAACCCAATAAGTTAGGTACAGGAAATGATACATGTTTTATATGTG
This sequence comes from Cacajao melanocephalus, assembly GCA_963573385.1. Classification (NCBI taxonomy): domain Eukaryota; kingdom Metazoa; phylum Chordata; class Mammalia; order Primates; family Pitheciidae; genus Cacajao; species Cacajao melanocephalus. The sequence continues at coordinate 33,630 of CAUYLG010023996.1, forward strand.
AGGAAAGTGACTAAGAGATTAAACGACATTTCAAAGTTATACTGAATTTGTTGTGTCGAGCCCAGATTCGTGAGACTTCAAAACCCAATTTCCTAGCTATTATACACTACTGTCTCTTTAGACAGAGTTAGCAGGAGATATGGTTCTAGGTTTTACATAGCTGATGAAAGGGTGTTGAATTTATTCATCTCTCACTAGCTTTATTTTTAGTTAAGGTTTAAAAAATTTCATGTGTTGAGCTTTGTTTTAGTCTGTATGAGACATCTTCCCTATGGGAAGAAAAAGATGTGAAAAGTCAAGGCAAAGATCACCATGTATATTAGATTGAGCAAAGTTAAAAGTCGCGTTTCCCATAAAAATTTCACAGGTAAATATGTTTTCGCAAAAATACTTTTTTCAATGGCTCTTCTATAAAGAGCCGATTACTTCAAATGTGATCCCAGTAATTACGCATGTAGGAAATAGCCAACAGCCAATGGTGTTCTGGTAAATGTGTAACAATTAACTCTAGAAAAAAGAAGGCCCTGATTTTTATTGGTTCCATGTTGTTAATAGTTCCACCTTGGCTGATTAACTACCAATGTGGCATCACGGAATACAAAGTTGGTAAGAGATAAACACAATCAGCTTTCACGAGCTGATGTGAGCAACTTCAGTGTATTACCCAGAGACCTAAACAAATAAATATGTTAGTATTAAAAGGGTATTTAAGAAATAGTTAGCTAAAATTTCTTAAGAAAAGTTGCTCAAGAAAACCTGTCAAGATAATTAAGGAGAACCAAACGACAGAAGTAGAAAACATTAAACACTATTTTTTAAAAATTCCAATTCTCTTGAATATAAAACAAATGATATTTCTATGTACTTGCTGACTAAATTTAAAGCAGATCAACATAGAAAAAGAAATAAAAATTACATGTATTTGGTGCTTATCTTAAGAAACTGCAATATAAACCAAGATGTCTCACCTAAAGAGGTTCTGGCTGGAACAGCATCCTTATTGATCCAGAAAGACACCCAGGATAGGACAACAATGAGCGTGCAGGGGATATAGGTCTGGATGGTAAAGTATCCCATTCTTCTGCTCAGATCAAAGTAGACACACATGACCACATAATCTCCTGGAACAGAACAAAGATAGCACCATACAACCTTTTATCAATCACTGGAAAGCATTTAAAAATAAGCATGTATTCAATAATCTTGCACACACATTTAAATTGAGAGTTTTCTATAAGTAGTATGTTAAAAACTATTTTTGCCAACTTGGGTTAAAAAACAAAAACGAAACACAACCTGAACTGAATCCTGACCCTTTTAGAAGCAATTTATCTACTCGATGGAAGGAAACATTTTTAGCATATTGATCATATTTTCTTCTTTCAGATGCTTTCTGACTCTTGTCTTCCCACTTCACAAACATTATAAAAATGTTTGTGTGGTGAGGATGGCAGGGAACAGTATTTCTACACTGTGCATATCTTGTCTGCATTCATTCTAGGTTTTCTAACAATTTCCTCTTATATCTTAGGACAAAATCTTATCTATAAAAACCAGAGAGGAATATCCTGATGCTTGACACAAATAAATAAACATTTTACTCAGAATTTATAACTAAATTCCATTGATGAGACGTTTTTCACATGGTCATTGAATCATATGGCTTTCCTTTACAGCAGTTACTTTAAATTTTAAGTGTTCATTCGTGTGGTGATTTTTGCAGTATCTGTCCCCCTACTGGACTCCATCTGCATGAGTCCACAAACAGTGCCCATTTAAGCCCACCGTTGCAAGTCAGTACTTAACATTCTGCGTGACTCCAGACAGACATTAAGTAACATTTGTCAAGTAATTGTGCAAATGAATGAATGCCTTTATAAATTTTACACATAAAAAGCCTCTAAAAATAAAGAAGATATATTATGGAACATTTGAATTAAAAAGAGAAATTTATGTAAATAATCCAGAGAATATATTAAAACAAAGTACTAAAGGAATAAAGGAATAACCATATAGCTATGTATGAGAACAATTCATTGTGACACAATTTGAAGTCTCTGATTTCTTAAAATCATGATGCATATGTTGCTCTTAAAATTCCATGTCCTTCATTTTGAATCATTTCAAGCAAAGTTTTAAAGTATTTGAATTTTAAAATCAGAAAATACACTACAGAAACACATCCCAGTTACTATACATCTTTTAATACTCAGAGAACATCAGTTTCAAATATTGTATCTGCACACACAATGTGAGGTGAATAAATGAGATAGCTTTTCAAATGTTGCTCCTTTTTTTTTTGACTAAATTATATTCTGCCCTAAAATACATAGATAATTAAATTCAAATCATATCTTTTCGCTTAATTACTTGGCTTTGTGCCTACGTTTCTCTACTTATTTGGCTGATTTAATCTGATTTGAAAATAAGGTGCCCTAGAAGCCTCATGCAGAGAAGATTGATTTAGCAGGGTGAGTTATTACTACTCAGTCTAGTTTTTCTTTTCCACTCTCAAGCTTCACCCCATGCCCCTCAAAGCTGCTGAAATAGAAAGCCCTTTACTGGCCGCTTTTTGAGGGAGTAGACTGTCCTCTGCCCTTGCAATGTTTCCTAAGTGGGGTTTTGAATGCTCCTTAACAGTGCCTTTTGGAAGACTAGCATATAGTTACTTGTTTAAGTCAGACTTGGTTGAGGCAGTGATCATGACCTAGCACTGATCAGGGAATTAGGCTTCCAATGGGACATCAGTTTAATCCCAGAGATCAATAAGTAGCAATTATTTAGCAATTGTGCCTAAAGACTTGAAGGTAGAAATTTAATTTTTTATCAATGATAATAGATTTTAGTTAATTCCCACAGCATATGCTCCTCTGTGTTAATTTATTGAACATAAGCTATTTACAGCCATAGCATTTCATAAATTAGTTTGGTCTCTGCTTTTGTCCTAATTTAGAATATAATAGACACAGGCTATGATTGAAGAGCAAAAAGATTTAATTTGAGATGACCTCTATTAACATCCATCTTTTTCTTTCTCATTTCTTTGATCAGAATACTAAAAGCAAATGCATCCTCTCTTATTCCAGATAGGAAAAGCAGAGTAATAAAGGAAGGTTTTCTATTTAAATAATAACATTTAGGGGTAACTTTTCTCCTATTTTCCAAGCCCTTGAGCTTTCTGCACATTTTAAATGTGTTTAAATAAAAAATTATGAATTATAATTTTTAAATAAAGCTAGACAATTATAGTAACTTCTTTTCACCTTTCATTTGAGTGAATGAGGATCTGCACTTTGGCATTAATGATCTGACACTTTTAAAGGTAAACTTTAATTTTGCCCAGAGTTAACAAGATAATTATCTCAATTCAGTTCTCCACTTCCCTTTAGGTCAGAGTCTAAACATCTGTGGTCTACTTATCTATCAATTTCTATTATAAGGTAATGGCTTCTGAGCATCTCTCATCTTTGCCAGCAAGTCTAAAGCTTTTCTACCAGTGGATTATGGATTCAAACTTGAGAACAAGCCATTTAAAAGAAAAGTAGCTTCACAGTGACAGCCTAATGCCTGTCATATCTCCAAGGCCACGTCACTTTTGGTATTCCTAAAAACTTTTGGGCTAAAGAGCCGATAAAATCAAATCCCCTTAAAGTGCCACATCAGTGATTCCCCAAGCCCAAAAGATTTAAATGCCAAGCAAGTCAAAAGTAGTTATTTCTACCACTTCAAATTTATTCCTTCTGTTGATTTATCATAACATATGACGTTCAAGTCATAGTATTTTATATATTAGCTTCATTCCTGCTTTGGTCTTAATTTAGAATCTATAGATGTAGGCTGTGATTGAAGAGCAGAGACATATAATTTGAAATAACACCCATTAATGTTTATCTTTTTTGTTTTTTTTTGTGAGATTCTTATGTCTAGTTTTAGGAAGAGACCGTCAATGTCAGTTGTTTTTAAGCTGTAGTGGTAAATAATCATGATAGTTTTAAATTTTAATATTTAGTGGAATGTTTGGGTTTTTATTTCCTACATGAAACTATCTCATCTTAGAAATTTTAAGATTCCATGGTAAAGAAATCTTTCCCTCTATTAAACCCTTGAAATAATAGGAAATAATTTTCTAGTTACCAGTCATGAAAGCCTACTGTGTGCAGACACTGGGATGAATAGTTTGCATATATTATCTTTGTTCCTCTCTCGTCATTGTTATTCAACTTAAACATAGTTGAATTAAATATATCTTATTCTGCTTGGTTAACTTTGAAGACATAAATAGTGTTGTACTCTTCTTTACATTCCTTTCTCTAGCTCCTGTTTTAAGCCCACAGATATTTTTAATCACTGCTATGCATAGAGCAGTGTATTAGGTAATGTGGAGAATAAAACCTAGGGGGCCTCATTACTGATTTTAAATTAAATGTGTTAAAAGGACAAATGATGGTTTTCTTTCTATAACCCAGATAAACAGAGAGATGTTCTAGGACAATGCATTAGATCTAGCTTTAGCATCCCTCATTAAACACTTGAATTAGGGGCATAATTCCATGAGGCTGATTTTGACCAAAGGCAGGCAGGAGAGTTGATTGACTGAGTTTTCATTTAGGAAAATTGTTTTCCGAGATTAGATCTGTACTCACTCTAACACACAAAATAAATTCAAGATGGACCAAAGATCCAAATTTATAAGCAAATATAAGTACTACGGAACGAAAACTATAGAATATCTACATAATCTTAGTGTGGAAAAAGCTTTGTCAGGTATAACATAAAATTTAAAAGGCATAAAGGAAAAAAATATAGGTTGATTGTGTAAAATGCAACTGGAAGATGGACGTACTTTGTCTGACTACAACGTTCGTAAGGAGTCTACTCTTTATCTTGTGTTGAGACCTCGTGGTGGTGCTAAGAAAATGAAGTCTTCCACCACTCCCAAGAAGAATAAGCACAAGAGAAAGAATGTTAAGCTGGCTGTCCTGAAATATTATAAGGTGGATGAGAATGGCAAAATTAGTTGCCTTGGTCAAGAGTACCCTTCTGATGAATGTGGTGCTGGAGTGTTTATGGAAAGCCACTTTGACAGACATTATTGTAGCAAATGTTGTCTGACTTACTGCTTCAACAAACCAGAAGATAAGTATGAGTTAATAAAAGACATGAGCTAACAACAACAACAAAAAAGACTTCTGTATTATCAAGACTGCTGGCTGGGCGTGGTGGCTCACACCTGTAATCCCTGCCCTTGGGGAGCAGAAGTCACATGGATTGCTTGAGTCCAGAAGTTCAATAAAAGCCTGGGCAACATAGTGAAAACCCATCTCTACAAAAAATTAGCCAGGCATGGCAGCATGTTCCTGTAATCCCAGCTGCTCCAGGTACTGAGGTGGGAGGATCCCTTGAGCCTGTGGGGTGAAGTTTGCAGTGAGTGGAGAGTGAGTTTACAGCACCTCAGACTTCTGCATTCCAGCATCAGGGACAGAGTGAGACTTTGTTTCAAAAAAAAGAAAGAAGAAAGAAGAAAGAAAGAAAGAAAGAAAGAAAGAAAGAAAGAAAGAAAGAAAGAAAGAAAGAAAGAAAGAAAGAAAATGAAAGAAAGAAAGAAAATGAAAGAAAGAAAGAAGGAAAGAAAGAAGGAAGGAAAGAAAGAAAAAGAAACATTGCTATAACTAGTTTTAAAGGGCAAAACACATTTGAGTGTGGTGAGATATTTCCAAAATAAACAAGGATTCAAAGTCTAATATCACCAAATATGTAAATAATTCCCATTTGTCATTGAGAAAAAATACTAAATTTTTAACTAAGCTAAAAGAAAATGAAGAACTTATACATACAAAATGTATGAAAACTCAGCTTTAGAAGGGATCAGTGAAATCCAACATCAAATAATAGTATTTCCTTTTTAGCCTGGCAGATTGAGGAAAGAATAAATGTATTGGTGATGTTGGTCCTGAAAAGATGTGGACAGGGAGCAGAGGTGCACACTAGTGGTGGGGATATACAATGATGTGGACTTTCAGGAAGATAATCTGGAAGTATATAGAAACATATTTTTTGTAATTCTTGGATAAACACCACAGAAACAAAAAGTTTTCAAATATTGCCATTCAATTGGCACCAACATTTTCTCGTGGTTTTTTATGTGCCCAGAAGTCTAAGTAGAATACCCAATCTTTGGGCAGAATCCCAATCCTTTAGCTTAAAGGGTCCAGAACATTGTTGTGAAGAAAAGATTTCCAAATTAATCAGTTGCTATCTTCTATAAATGCTACTCTCAAGCAGTTTCTGCATTCATCACCTGCCCACTATTCTCAGGGGTTGTTTATTCTCTCATTAACTCTTCTGGAATACATTCAACATCTCCTGACAGCCAGGTCCTGTGCAGTCAAGAGAGGGGAAAATATATATAGCTAAGCTCTAGCTTTTGCCATCAAGGAGTTGTCAGGCTAAGAAAGTCATATCAATACATTACCACTACATAATGGCACAATAGCGCTAATGTAACAGATACATCCTAATTTATCTTACACACCATAATGAAATTTTCTGACAGGCACATTTTTGAAAATTCTGAGCAAATAAACCTATCTTCACTAAACTTAAATAGGTCCATGCTCCTCTTCAGAAAAAGTCCAGGCTTCTAAACCTGGCATCAAGACTGTCTATCTAAATTTAACCTGAGTCTTTCTCTCTCATTATTCTATTTGTGTCCTCTAAGCCCTAGACAAATAAATTAAATATTTTTATTTCATGCCTTTATGATTTTTCTGTCTTTAGTCTTCCTGCCATCATCTCTCTCCTAGATTTCTGAATAATCTCTTCAACTCCTTTTCTTCATTCCAAGTTTCTGACCCCACGTCACCACCACCACCACCACTCCACACACATATACTCCACGATGTGTCTAGACCTGTGCTGTCTAAACTGTTAGCCGTCTTAAACATACTTTAAAATTAAAAAAAAATAAATTTAATTTCTTAGTTACACAAGTTACATTTTAAGTGCACAATGGCTACATGTAGCTAGTGACTAGTATATTGGAAATTACAGATGATAGAGCAGTTTCTTCATCATGGAAAGTTTAATTGGACAGTGCTAAACCAAGCTTTTCTGTCTAGAATACATATTTGTTCAGGTCATTCCTCTTGAGCATCTCAGTATGAAATTCACGCTGCTTAAAATGTGATTCTGGCCTGGTTTGCTTTGATCCATCCTGAAGCATCCCAGCTTTATAATTGCCCCACTTTTAGCCCAACTATATGATTTACTTTCTGTTTTTCCCAGGGGAAACTTCTCATTACTTTGCCCCTGTTTGCAATATGTTGCTCTCAACTTCTGAAATGTTCTCTACCCCTCTGATCATGCCATATACATATAAATACCTCCAAACTCTTCAATAATTTCCTGCTGATATCAGGACACACTAAAATTCTTTAACTTGTTCTTTAAGGCTTCATAAGTTATTTTGTTTTGTTTTTCCCTCACTACATTCCTGGACTCATATTAAATAGTGTTTCTTCATTTATTGGGGTTCTTGTAGTTCTTTACATGCCTTCCTCACCCTGCTTCCTCTTCCCACAGGGTTCTTGCACCTGCTGCCTCCTCTGGCTCAAACTCTAGTATCTCATCTTTCTTTACTCAATTAACTCTATTCATTTTTCAAATGTCAATTAATGTGTCTCATCATGAAAGAAGCCTTAATTACATCAAATGTCCTCAGTAAGACATCATAGTAAGAACTCAGTAAGATCACAATAAAAACATATGATTGTGAATAGTGGATTATATTCTAAATTATAATTATTTTATGAGCTCTATGAGGGATGCAGCTGTACCTATTTTGCTCGCTATTTTCTTCTCAGCATCTAATACAGTGCCTGGGACATAGAGGGGAATTCAACAATTATTTGTTAAATAAATAAACACTTTAGCTCAGAATGACACGAAGAAAATTCTAGATGAGCTATACACCAGAAGTCTTTAAGACCGAGGTGGAGATCAACATGGGCTTTTAAGATATTAAACTTTTACATTACAAATTACTGCATCTGGAAAAATTTTTGCTGAACATAATGTCAATGGATATAAGGTCACAATAAGCTGTTAGGAATCCTAACTGCTTGCCAAGAAAAATAATAGAGAAGGGAAATCAGCTTTATCAGAGTGGCTGCATTATGTTTAATCAACAATCATTTAGTGATTTGAGTTTCTCAGCCAGATCCAATTAGTGAAGGAAGAGAAAGAAGGGGTTTGGCTGCTAAAACACAAGTGTCACTTTCTGCCAAGTCTACTAGGTGTGTTTTCATTTAAAAACTTTGCCTTTTTATCTGTTAAGTTCATGAAGAAGAACAAAATAGCAATTGAGGAAAATATAATAAAAAATAAAAAGTGCATTAAGGTAATTTTTCTGGTTTAAACGTATCTTTTAAAGACTCTATCTGAATCTCCACCGAGGGCAGAGGTTGAGAACTATAGTGAAGAATGGGAACTGCTTTGAATCTATTTCCCTAGAAGGAGAGCAGTCATTCGTTCCCTGCAGGCTGCTGAGGAGGGATGGTCTTAGTGTCCTAGCTTAGATGGCTGTATTTTGGACAAGGGTATTTCTCTGGAAAAAGTGGCAAGTAGTGAGCTCTCGGCAGTCAACCATTAAGCATCTGGGAGATGGGTGTGTGAGTTCAAGGAAGGTAAGAGGGTGGCAGGGGCATCAACAGTATCTACTGCAAGGGCAGGTATCAGATTAACTGCGTTCAAAATTTGAATGCTGTCGTTAACGGGTTGTGTGATTTCAGGCAACTTTCTTAAGTCTCTGAGTCTCAACTTCTTTATCTGTAAAGTAAGAGTAATAATAGAACCCACTTCACAGCGATATTGTGAACATAAAAAGAGTTAATATATATATATATACCATTCTTGGTACAATTCCTGGCACATAGGACAGTACATTAATGTCAGTTATGACAAAGCAGTGTAATCTATGTAATATGATTAAACACTGTTTTGACCCGTAATAAACATGGGAGAAACTTACTATTCAAAAGAGAATTAGAGTTAGAAAGGGTCTTAGGATTTATCTACATTAACCAATTCTGTCCTCTTGAAGATTAAGCAGTTGAGGTTCATCAAAGAAGGATGCTTTATCCAAAGCAGGCCCAAGATTCCTGCCTCACAAACACATACTCCTGTAAAAAATAGCCTCCGTGTTCTAAATCAGTGGTTAGGACCATGACGATAAATCCAAAAAACAAAACAAACAAAAAAAAACAATGTGGAAAGCTAATTGTTAATGTTATTAATGTGGTTAATATAGAAAGCTGGTTTGGATAATTGGAGCCCTCAACCTCAAATAGAGTCTTCATTTACTATTGAACCTTATATAATCCATATATTACCTTTAGGAAGCTGAAAACTCATTTGTCTGGAATGCGTCTGACTCAACAATAGCAGAAATTTTCTCCTGGTGGATAGCTTTAGATGAAAGAAAGCTGAATATCTGCAAAGCCTCGAAATGTAGTGGTTTTCTCTGGTTTCACAGAGCGAGGTCTTTGTAAATATCCCAGTTTTCTGCCTGCCTTTGCTAGAAAATTCTCTTTATGCAAGAGGTTATCTTTCTCACCCTTCAAAAAGCTACCACAGATTCCTAGCCCAATGTGGACTTTTGTAGTGTAATTCATTTGTCTGAGTCTATAATGAAATTCCAAGAATGCAGCAAATATGTTCACCTTGGGATATACATTAATAAAACAACTCCAGCTCAGTCATCTAAAACTACAGATACAAATGAATACATTTGCTACTTTAAGCCATCAAAAGAGACTGCAATTTCCCAGTATAATTAACTGTAACTCCTGCAAACATCTAACTAGATATTAAAACATGTATTACATAAATGCAGGGCAAGTCACAGTGGCAGATCTAGTCCCAGGATTCAAGTACATGAGATTTTGATAATAAGATACAGAAATATGAGTAAGTTGTTTAAATTGTCCCACTAAATTGGAAACAAACAAACTTTACTAAGATTATTGTGATGGTAGGGAAAGTGTTTTGCTAATGGTAAGGAAAGTGTTTTGTCATCTTTTGAACACAGGGTATAGATAAAGTGTTTCGAACACAGAGTATAGATAACTTCTGTGACATTGGTAGGTAATTTTCCTGTTGAGTGATTTTTTTTTTTTGCCTTTGTCAAAAGGCTACCTTCAGCCTTGGAGTAATAGTAAAGTAGCCAATCTTATTCTTGTTTCTACTAATATTAATACAACCATGAAAGCCAGTAATACACTCTTACAATATTAGAGTTCACATACTTGCATTAGTAGAATTATGCTCTTCTGTTCAACTCAGATTCTGAGGAACAGACTAGTTACATACCAACAGGTTTTGTCAGGAGAAGGTAACAAAATATTCTTTTATGTGCAGTTAATGTTTGTGTAGAGTATGATTGTGACACTAAAAGATCTAATTTACCTTTTGCAGAAGTCCCATTTCAGGAGAAATTTTAAAATGTGATTGCATATTCCATTCTTAACTCTCATGGTTCACTGGAAATATTTTCAGCACTTCAGAAGAGAGATGCCAATAAGAAGCAGATACAATAGTCTAGTTGCATGTTAACTTTGTTAAGAAAATTTGACTTTAATAAAGAAAATGGGATCTACAGTGGTATCAGTCAAGATGTGACAAATTCTGAAAATGTTGCAGATATTTACTTTTAGTTAACAATATTAGGTAAGTGGTAGATATGCTCCTTTTTCTGAATTGTAACCCCAGAGCCACAGAGGTGGGATTTGATATGTTACACTTTGCCTTTCTGACATGGAAATGATGAGACTGCATTTCACAAAGAAAATGAGTAGAAATTCTATTTGTGATACGTGGAAAGAACCAGGAATTCTCAACAGAAAAATGCCTGGTCCACAGATCTGTCCTGGAAAACAGATGCCTTGGCCACAGGGAACCACTTTTTCAATCTATTCTGGAGACAGAATCTTGTTCTTCTGAAAAATTGCTTGGTATCCATCAATTTATAAAAACAGGACAGTATCTCTAGTAAGAACCGAGTTCTTTTCCCAAATTGGTCAAGAACTAATTTGGGATAATAGGAGGTAATTTTGACAAAGCAATCTGAGATTCAGTTTCCTATTTTGTAAAATAGAGATGACAAAATTCTCCATAGCAACCTGACCTGTTCAATATCTGTTGCAATAACTTGTTGTAATTGATAAATACTGTTGTGATTACCACCATTTTTGATCCTCTTCTAGGTGCTGAAGGCTCTGTTAGGAACTCTGAATGCCAGCCAAAACCTGTGTTTTACTATTAGAAATATTTCACTGACTAGTATACAAAGATTTCAAATTTGTGGTAACTTCCTTATAGCTACTAATATTGGAGTAGGCATCAAACCAAGTTTTGCCCTAAATCCAAGCCTTACCAATTGTTTTTTAAATAATTCTAATAAAGTAACAGCTGCAAAGTTTAGAAAGGCAGTATGAACATTGGGGGATATTTGAATCATGGCATATAGGTTCAGATTATAATTAGATGGATGCTGGCTTGTGGATTTGAAAGTATGCATATTAAAAGTCTTTATAAATATTTATTTTATATAAGTTTTGTCTATAAATAATTTGTATTCTTTAACAATTATAAATTCTTACAGATATTTGTTCTTTCTTTTAGGTCACAGCTTATTTCATTCCTTGTTTAACATTCCTACCAAAGTTTGAGAACCACCAGAATTTAAAATATTTAAAAAAGAAGGAAGAGAATACAGTGGAGGAGAAAGAAGAAGAGAATAGTTGGGAATACTCTTAAAACGATGTTTCTAAAAAATATATTTCATTGAGCATTGGTCCCATAATATGCTAAAAATAATGACTTCTTCAATCAGGAACATTCGATTTTGTGAAACAACATGCTATATCACTGGAAGTTCACCATGCACATTAGCACGTAAGTGCTGTTGCACTAGAAGATGTTTACCTTTAACTTAGCATTTCCCAAAGATATATTTTCACAAATCTAGGCTTTTAGGAAACATTTACTATAGCTTACAGTACACATATTCAGCAGGACTTCCTGTGGGGAACACTCCTCTTTAGGAGTCATAATGTCCTTTGTCTTCCCTCATTTTTTTTCTGACCCGTGAACAGAAATGTGTGCCCTTTTAGAAGTATTGGAAATAAAAGATTCTACTCTTTCTCCTTTCACTTTATTGATTTTGTGTTATCTAATTGATGAAATTAAGAAACTTCACCACTTAGGTGTTTTCTAACTAAACGGATCTCATAATTCCTTGCTTTTGTCCTTCATTTGATAAGCTCTCTTGAGTCAAGGCATGGATTACTGTTTAGATGAAGACCTTGTGGTCTCTCTCCATGCCTACTATGGGGACTCAGTGGGTGTCAGCCAGCTATTCTAAGCAAGTGTATGGTCTTCCACACCCACCTCTTTCTTGAGTTAGTTAATACCAAATATTAGCCCTGGAGTATAAATAGTAAGAATCCCAGCTGTAAAGAAAAACATCCTACAAACCAAGGCTACCTGCAATCGAGATGGCATTTAAATTCTGTCTGTTCAATTCATAGCTATATCTCACAAATGGGTCAAAATCAAGAGATAAATAGAGAAATGTTATTAATAAATATAACCTCAAACCCAGAAACCTCTTTTGGAGAAATTTATTTTGTCATTTTCACCCTTTTGATGAGCCTGGGTAACTTTGCATTTGAAGCCAGACCTGATTAATCTAACACTGGCACTGACATTTTCTTAAAGAAAAGGCTCCACAGAGGTAGAGAAAACTAATGTTATCAGAATACCAAGCTTCCTAAAATGGCTTTGAAAGCAGCTGGAAAAAAAAGAATGTTCAAATTCAGGCAACTGCAGGCAGTGGTTGCAAAAGGTCAAATCACAAAATGTTCCCCAAGATGTCAAATCACTCCTGGGGATACTTTGCAAAATTATAGGTTTAAAAATTTGACCTTACTTGCTCTTTATTCCCAAGCACTCAATTTTAAACTACCACACCCATTTCCCTATAGAATTCTTTCACCCAGGAACTTTTTCATTTTGTGATATTCTAGGATATTTTTAAGATAGCTGTTAAAAATCATTGCCAATATATATTTTAAAACCTCTGTAAATTTTACCATACTATATAGAATTGGTTCAAAAAAGCTCAACTTCTCTGAATAAGGAAAGTTTCTGTTTTGGTGGGAAAAACACTGGATTCAAAGTCAGCAGACCTTGCTTCTAATTCCTGCCTACATGTGATCTTGTATAATCCTGGATGAATTCCATCTCTTTTTGACTCCCTTTCTCTTCCCTATAAATTACAGCAAATTCAATTAAATAATAGATCAGTAAAAACCCTATATAAATGTTAAATATTTAAAAATTTATAGTGTTGTTTTTGAAATTTACATATGTAATATATATGTCAAATTTTAACAATTGGAGTTCTAAAATTTATTTTTGAAAAATTAAGGAATACAAAATTTGATGAAAAATTAAAAAAAAAAAAACTCTGCTATTTCTTAGTTTGACTTCAGTTGCTTTATAATGTGGAGCAAGAAATGTTACCTTATCTTTCTGGTCTGTTTTTTCACAGATGAAAATGGGAAAAATTATCATCTGTACCTCATAGATTTGTTAAACCGATTAAATAAATTATTCCTATGGTGTATTTAGCACAGGGATTGAGACAGGATAGATGCTTAACAATGCTAATGAATGCTATTGCCATTTTTTTTTCACTTTTAAATGTCTTCATATAATTCATAGGGTCTTATAATCTTGAGCATCTAGCTGTATATCACAGTTGTTTGTTTGGGTTTGCATTTACAATAAATGCCTTTAAGTTCTTCTGTACCTGTCAGGAAATCACATGCTTAGTCCCTTTCTTTCCTCTTCCAGTTTTAAATCTAAAAATCCTATAGCTGTGCATCTAACAGAATCTTTTCTCTTGCTTTGTAATGCCTACTTGGAGTCAAAGACAAGAAAGCAGAACCATTCATTTTTCTTCTTTCCCTGACAAGACTCTACTATAGCCCTAGTAATGTGAGAAGGCAGCAGCCCAGCCATGATATAAGAATGCTGCCTAGCAGAAGGTGGCAGGCCTTGTACTCTACATGAAATCTGCAGATTAAAGGTCCCCTCAGGGCCATCTTGCCTCTACTCCACTCTTATGTATAATCACCTCTGTACATCAAAATACTTTGTTGTGACTTGATTATGTCATTAAGTAAAATAATATGATGACTTTGGAAAAAGCAGGTAACCATATGCATTTTCAGATTATATTTGGAATTTAGTACCAAATTTGTCTTGGTTTTCAATTTACATGCCAAATAATAATTTTAAAAAAAATTATATTGAGTCTCATTCTATCGCCCAGGCTGGAGTGCAGTGGCATGATCTTGGCTCACCACAGCCCCCACCTCCTAGGTTCAAGTGATTCTTTTGCCTCAGCCTCCAGAGTAGCTGGAATTACAGGTGTCCACCACTATACTCTCCTAATTTTGTATTCAAATAATTAATTCTGGTCTCAAGCTGTCTGCCATGTAAGGCATTGAGTCTCTTTCATTTTGTAAAGGACAAACCAGAGTGGGGGTTAGTGTCAAGCATTTTCTGTCCACAAGGAAGATTTTAGTTGTACTCTTGAGCAGAATAGACTTCTAGGAGACACTGATCTGAGAGAAGGATCCTGTGAATCCAGGTATGTAGGCATCTGCCCCATATCTGGCTTCTGCTACTGTAGGATTGATATAGGGGATTACCAAAGGCTCTCTAACTCCATTCTTTTGGGTTGGTACTTGCTTTATTTTCACAAGTTGTAACCCATGACTAATCAGCGTCAAAAACAATTGTACAGTGCTCTGCTCACCAAAACCGAAACTGTTTCTGTCCTCATTACAGAGAGTTTTCAGTGCCAGTGCTTTCAGTGCTGATTTAGAATTTGCATTTGATCATGCAGTGTCAAGCTAAAAGATACTTCACAGATCAGACCAGTTTCTTCAAGTGAACAAAAAGAGCCCTAAAAGGGACAGGAGCTTGTCAAAGGTCACTGTTCACACCCCAGAACCTGCACTTGAAGCCAGGTCCTTCAGTTTACACTGGGTGCCTTTAATATTCTCATCAATATTGTCATTTAAATAACTAAACTATGAGTTATAAATCTGAACTATAGTTTTAGCATGAAATATTTAATAGATTTTTCTCTCTCCTTTGTCATGTTTGGGTTCCTGAATAAACTTCAGAGGTAACCTATCCTTGTTGTGGAATAACTGCTTTAATAATTTGCAAATAATAATAAGGGAAAAAATAATAATCCTTAATTTTAAAGAGCTATATTATTGCTAAGACTCTACTATTCTCTCAGCATTGAAGCAACAACTTCTCAGCCCAACTAATCAAGAGAGATTTTTCAAGGAAGATTTCATGTTGACATTAATGAATTTGTAGCCTACTTTGAATCTAGTGTTTAAATAATAGTTACCTTCTTCTCCTCTGTAGTTTTCCTTACAGTGTAAAAAAAATCTATTTCTTTTCATGCAGTTTCCATAGAATGTACACTTTGTAGAATTTATTCACATTACCATATAGCTCTTTCACTCCAGCCAGTTCCTTAACAACATATAGAATTTGGTGGTAAAAAGGTAACAGGAATAATTTGTGAAAACTGGTTTGCTAACTATAGGAATTATAGAATAGAAAACAGTTGCTTTGAGTTAAACATTATTGTCTTTATTCCTTTTCAGGTTAGGAAAGATATTCTTAATAATGTTTCAAGACTTGTGTTCTGAATGAGGAGAAGACAAACCCTTTCTTTTCTTGTTTGCCATGTATCTACTTTTGTGGAAAATTGGTAACCTAACCCAATGTCAAATTCAACGAGATTTCATGTAGCTTATCTTCTGTAGAAAGGCAAAGAAAATTTGGTGACATAAACATTGCTTACAGACTTTCTTGCTTTCCTATGCCAGTTTGGCTATTGTTCTTGTTAAAAAAAAGTACACTGATCAACAACTAAGAAAATATGAACAGGCTCCCTGTGTTTTTAGTTCCAAAATTATTTGTTTTAAATATTAACACTTTAATGTAAATAAATACACCAATTAGAAAAAAGAAAGCATGTAACAGACTATCTGCAGTTAGAAAGACTATCAAGGATCACCTAATCCAGCTATAACTGCAGCTCAGACAGTTGAAATTATAACCAGGGTCACATAATTAGTTAGTGCCAAATCTAGCTATAGAATTTTAGTTGCTTGATTCTTAATTTAAAGATTTCTGGCCGGGGGCAATGGCTTATGCCTATAATTTCAGCACTTTGGGAGGCCAAGGTGGGTGGAACACAATATCAAGAGATCGAGACCATCCTGGCTAACATGGTGAATCCTCATCTCTACTAAAAACACAAAAATTAGCTATGCATGGTGGCGTGCACCTGTAGTCCCAGCTACTAGGGAAGCTGAGGCAGGAAAATCGCTTGAACCTGGGAGGTGGAGGTTGCAGCGAGTGGAGATCATGCCACTGAACTCCAGCTTGGTGACAGAGCGAGACTCTGTCTCAAAAGAAAGAAAAAAATTTTTTCACAATGACATTCCATTAAAAGACACATACAGAAGATTTGGTCCATGCTACTGAAATAATAACAGGATAATCATGACCACAGAAATATGCACATTTAGATATCGACACCTTCAATTCTTCCATCTTAGAAATGAGGAAACTGAAGCCCCTTGCTCTTCATCCTGCTTTCTCAAGAAGTGGAAGTACAGTGTCAGTGCTTCATTGTTGTAGATAACCATTTAATGTGGCAGAAGGGGGAGAGAAGAGGAAGGAGCTCAGCACAGAGGAATATTGATTATCTGTCTGCTGAGAGCTGAGTTCGGAGCAAGAGCGTTTTGCAAATGCTCATGTTTCCCTCCTATATGTTAGGAGAAGGGAAGCCAGGGCCCTTTCCGGCATTGTTCCTTGAGGAGCTGTGGCATGCTGTTATGTAAAACAAACCCAGACAAGGGAAGGGATGCCAGCAAACAGTCTTACTACACTTAGTCAACTGTCCTCCAGGGAGAGACTGACAGTGTCTCTCTGCCTGCGGCAGTGAAAGAATGCCACTTACTGAATGCTGGTTGAATGATCCAGATGAGAATCTGAGCTGAAATCGATACACCTCCTCACTGTATCTCAGCCAGAAAAAGAACTGGGGAAAACTTAAGCAGAAGAGATGCATGGCTTGGCATGTAGCCACCTTCTGTGATCTCCAGGAAAGTGCGGGTGTTCAGGAAACTGGGCCAGCAGGTAAAAGAAAAGAGGAGTTTCCCTTCTTCTGAATAATTTGAGTAACCTAAGTAAAAGCATGGTAAATACTGAATTTATATATCACATATGCTTTCTGTTTCTCTGGGAAATGGTCTCTTGATGCTGTCTGTCCCATGTGACCAAAGATCTGCTTTCCACCTTCTCCTGCCTAACTTCACACAAGGCACCTGTCAGACCATTTACCCTGAGTAGCACTCTGTGCTCTCACTAAGTCCATGTGGCTTTGAGACCAAATTTGGATTCATACCCTGACTCTGGTTCTTACTAAGTGTATGACTTTAAGTTACTGAAATCCTTGGATCATCAGTTTCTTCATGTCTATGCTCAAATCTTTCTGTGTTGTATTCCCTCCCTTTGATCTGATAGAAAGAAAGCATAATATACTAGGTGTCTAATGATTGCCTTTCTTGGGCATTTGCCTTTTACAGGGGACTCCTGAAGACACAATGCTGTGAACTCAGGAGACAAGATATTTAATAATGGGGTTTTTATATCATGGTGCATAGGAGGATAGACATATCCAGAGCTCCCAAATTCATCATCATTCATTCATTCAGTAACAAAACAGACTCTCTAATCTGCCCTAAAGACCCACCTCAATGTTGCTCAAATATGGAAATATGTGATATGAGATATGACATATGAGCTTCCACTGATGGCTGAACTAGGTTATAACTAAAGATACCCCCAATTTTATAATCTTACAAAAATCTTAGATTTAGTCATATACTAGAACATACAAATAGGTGATTAGGTGAAGAGAACAAACTAGAACAACCCAATATAAACCTAGAATAATCTTAGATTTTTCTAGCATACTTTTAATTTCCAGGAAAAGCCATTAGCCACAAATAGCTAAAGTTATAGGCACTAGTGAAAAGATGATTTTCATGAAAAAAATTACATTTATATTCAAAACACATATGTGTGCAGAGAATCAATAACTTTGCTTTAAAAATTCTTAACAAGAGTTATGAGCTTCAGGCAATCCTGCTCTCTTAATCTCCATTACTTATGTGTCTGTACTTAAGACTTTTTTATCTTTCTTTTCATCCTTAAGAGTGCCACTGTTGAATTCTAATGATGGTAGGTTTGCAGAGGTATTGGTGCCTAGAAATTACCTCTGGAATTTTCTAGTTGTAAATTTTAAAATGTTCAGGATGATTAATTACTATGAGAAATTAAATTAACTTATAACAAGCAGATTTTGCTGATCACCTGCTATAAGCCACTCCCAGTGGTAGGAAACACAGATACGGGGTAAACAAGAGAGTTCCAGATTGCGAAGTGCTTTTTGTGTGCAATGAGAGGCTTCAGGTAAACAAACAATTCAAAGCATTGATATAGCTGCCATGAACAAGAACAATAAAGGAAGAGAAATGCAAGCATATTTTCTGAAATTGCTACATCACAACTTAATGATAAAGGACAAATAGGAGTTGTCAAGTGAAGAATGTTTCAGGCAGAGGAAACAAGTGAAGAGTCCCTGGGGCATGTGGAAGCCTGACATATTTGAAAAACTACAAACAGTTCATGTGGTTATAACATTGATTGCTAGAATTAGGTGAAGGGAAATGTGGGGAAAGATGAGCTCGGATAATTGAGTATGAAGTATCATGTATGTCATGCTAAGGTATTTGGAATTGCTCCTGGGAATGATGTGAAGCATTTCTTAGGCCATTTACCACCATTCGTGTGCAGAGAGAAACCTCATTCTAGGATAACATCTGCCTTTCCTCAAGTTTTAACTCTGTCTCAAGATGTCAAGTAGAGCGTCACACTTCATACAGCCCCATCCTCCCACAATAGAGGTGAAAAGCAAGTTCACACACTAGTCTAGGACAATGATTTCCATAGGCTTTTCCATTTATCAGGGATCCAATGGGAGTGGAGGACTGAATTGCACACTGGGGTAAACCTCCAATACTCTAGAATGACTTTCCTCATCTGTAGGAGTGAAGATGAAACCACAAGTACCACTTCTTCCGCCATACTCTCAATAGCTGCACCAACACTAGCTGACTTGAATCTATCACGTCTAATCTAATATGAAATGTCATTACCCTCTCATTTCTTGTAGACTGTAAGTATCCACTCACTATCACATACTCTAATATCTTTTGTATTAATTCTTGAGTTTTCAAAAATATGGGCCACAAATCTCTGTCTTCTATGTTTCTTACATTTCTTTGGATTAATGGTGTATGAGGTTGACCTCCATATTATTTCATTCATTCTCTTCAATGGCATACTCAAGATATTACTATTTTTAAATTAACAACTGTAACCTTTTCATAATATCTATTTCATGAATGTTACTATGGAACAACATGTTTTATTTGTTTCTAACAAACTCCCTCTTATACTCTAGCATTCCAAATCTTTTTATTTTAGGGAGACCTTCAATCTATTGATTCTATGACCTTATAACCCTCCCTCATGTCCTCAGTGGCCTCTCTTTCCTTACTCTGTGTAAGTTCTTTGGTTGGTGACTACAATTCCCTCATCCCCTCAGTGGCCTCTCTCAATTCTCTTGTCTTTCATTAGGTTCATCTGACAAAACCACCACTTTGATTAAATCAAAATTTTCTCCTGCTTGATGCCTACTCTCAACCAACCTGACCTTGCTGTCCTTTGGACTATTGAGGTGTCATCTTGCCTAATAACTTTGCAGCAATTAACAAGTAGTGTTTAAAAACTGGGAATCCTAACTATCAAAATGGTACAGGACCTCAAACCTTATGCATCACGCCTTACAGTGAAGCTGCTACCTACATTTGCCTTGAGGCCTCAATGATGATATTGCCCACAGTTTTGGTGGGAAATGCCTTAGTCACTAGAATCCAGACACTCTTTGATTATATTTCATGATAAAATGTGAGCATATTTTAAAATCAGACCTTCACAACAGAAAGGACAGTTGAGCAAACAATAGGGTAAAAATGAATATCCAGAAGATTAAAAAGGACTCTCAAACCAGAGAGTTTGCCTAAAGATTCAACTGGAAATAAATAAATATGAATTTTGGAAATTAAAAGAAAAAAATATAGGCAATAGATTTCTCTAGTTGTTTTTCTACCAGAAAGTGAAAGTTCCTATTTTCTCAGGATATAGCATATTTGTCCCAAGGTTTTATTTTTTCAGACATGATTATTGAATTATTGAACTCAGATGAAGTATGGTCAAAAAGACATCATCTAAACTGAGAAACCTTTCATTCTATTTTGTTTTTGATATGCCTAGTTGCAAATACACAACCCTCCATCCACTCACACACATCTCTTTACGCCAGAAAGAAGAGCAAAAACTGTATCTTATTCATTTTGAGACTGCTCTTATATGTAGGTAATGCACTTTCTTACTGACTTATGAGATTCCTTGCATCATTTTGCAGAGGTATATTTCAATTCTTGGGTTTAATTGGTATTAGGAATATTTAGAAAGAGCTAGTAATAAAGGACTGGATCTCTAGCACTGTGTGTCATGTAGCACATTAAGAAATAGCCCATTCTTGGGATTCTACATGCAGATTTTCAAGTCTGGCCTAGGTGGAGGGATGGTTTTTCTTCACTCCTCATGTTTCCTTCCCTGTGAAGGAGCTCTATTAGAATAACATTGCCAGCCTCTGTCTGGAAAAAAACACCAAAACTGGATATGCATTGGCACGTTCCTTCCTATTCCTTTGTCTTGGGAGGGGCTCTCTAAAAGGCATACTATTCTATGCTGTTTTTCCAGGGGTGAGTAACTCTGATTCTGCTAGGTAGGTAATCCTCATTCTGAGCTTTAATACTAAAAAGGAATTTCTCTCATAGGTATATGCAAAACATTTCAATATCATGAATATCAGTAATGAAGATGATGCTTTGGTCACTTTCTTCTCACTTTATTTGTGTATTTTTCTATTGTTTTAGAACATGGGAGGGAGGAAGATCGTGTTGCTAATTGAACTCTTAAACAAAAACATTCACAATCATTTGAAAACACTTGCTCATTCTGACATATTAGCCTTTATATATATACTGTCATCCTGGCCTAAATGCCCCTTTTCTCTCTTTAGCCAGTTGAAATCTCATGATAAGACCCAGCTCAAACACTTTGTCTTTAATGAACTTTCTCTGGTTCCTCATGCCTCCCAGACCCTCTACTGAGCATTGCTTTAACCCTACTTATCCCCAACCTTGACTCATCATTCATTGTTGCATTTTGCTTATATGGATAAAAGAGAATCATTTTTCTCTCAGCTTTCCTGAAGACCAATCATTTGAAGAGGTTGCTTCTATAGTATCATTATTTTAAATGTTTCACACTAAAACAAAAGCATTAACACAGTGGTTATGGACACATTCTTTGGAGGTAGACAAGCCCTTTTACAAGTCTTGGCTTTGCTGCACACTATGTGACCCACTGGAAAATTTCTTAACTTCTCTAAATCTGTTTCTCTGCTGTAGAATAATAATAATAATAATATAAGTCCTCATAGTTACTATAATGATCAATTGAGTAATGTCATAAAACACTCAGCTCAACTCTTGACACATAGTAAATACCCAATAAAAAGAAGCTACCATCAGTCTTTATAAATATACATGTGTTTATGTGTAAACAGATACACACTTACACATGTATGTCCTTTTCCTTTTTGCTGTAACTCTTAAGACAGATTGAGCTCAACCAAATTTTTTTATTTGAGAATGCATAATTATTTTGTATTGGTTAATGTCTATCAAGTTCCACAGGAAAATTTGTTTAAATATAGATATATTGTATGACAATACCATCATCATACAAAAATAATTCGATAAATAATCATTAAAGGAAAGATTCGTATACATAGAACATTATTAGAGTCCAATAAAGATGATTATATCTTATCCATGACTAATTCCAAACAAATACATTGTTGACTTTTAATGTTTGAAGTGTGAAGAAATAGAATTTAGAAAAAATTAATATCAGGAGGATGATTTTCAGATTTTTCTTAATAGAAAACAAATAATATATATGCCCCATATTTTTCTCAAATATAGTTAACTCTTTGTAGAATATTAAAACATTTAAGTAGTCACCTTTTAATTATGATTAAGCACTTTGTTTTCAAATATACAATGATCTTCATGTTGAATATATTCTAAGGTATTTTCATATTGGTACTTTCTCATCTGTGCCAGAAGATACTTCTCAGACATATAGTGCAAGATATTATAGTATTGATTTTAAAATGTCTAAATATTAAAGATATTAAAATAAATGTAAACTTTAGAATTAAAAAAAGGCCATTTTAATGTTTTCTTTCTTTTCCTTCCTTTTTAAAATTTTCTTATTTGCCTTACAAAGTCTTTGACTATTATGTCAGGTTTTAATAGGTCTCGAAATTCATGTTCTATCTTTTCCATTCTCAAATAGTTTGTATAAGAATAATATTTTTCTTTAATGTTTAAATATATTCACTGATGAAGCCATTTATCTAGACGTATCTTTGGGAAAGTCTTCCTTTTTTGCTTTATTTGATCGTTCCTTTTTTCTTTCTCTCTTTTTAAAATGATATTTCAAGACAACTGAAATATAATGGGTTGTCTGTCATGAAGATAAAATAACATTAAATAATATGAAGTATAAAACAGACTATTCATGACATGTCTCTCTACTAGTGATGAAACCCTTCAATGGTCATGTGAAAAATGGATTACATAGATTACCTATTCTCTTTTTTAATATATTCAGTATAAGCAAATTCTATAATCATTTAATTTTTGAAAAGTCTTGAATTATTTTTGTCTGTTTTAAAATGTGTGTATGTGTATATTCGTTTGTCCAGTTTGTTTATTTTTGGTTTGTTTTGTTGTGCTTTTAAGAGAGGCAACACTGCAGCAGAGGTCTAACTCTTATGGTTATTAGGATATAGGATCTATGAATTGCATTTAAATATTCAATTTCCTCCCTACGTTTAGCCAATGCAACTTTATTTTGGTTCTAAATCAAATTACTTCAAGTTACATAACTATATATCTCGTCAAATTTTAATATAATAATTTATTTTTATGTGTTTGTGTGTATTCCAGGGAAATTAAGAAAGATATATTTGCAACTCATCCAATTTCACAAATTTTCTTACACATTTTATGTAATTGATAGTTAAGAATATTTCTAAACCTGACTTTTGCCCTCAGTGACACTAAGACATGGGAAAGTTAATGACAGCACTAATTTATTAATGCATGCATAGTGTCTATATGACCCTTCGACTGCTAGCTATTCTACATTTTATAGATAGAGAAATTCAAATGCCTTAAATTACATTAAACCATAATCCCTTGACCTCAAGAGGACATATTGATGCTCTTTCTGTTCTGTCCACATCACTGTCAAACCCAGTTTCCCCCTATTTGCAAAATTCATTTCAAATGCTTCCATTTCGTGATTTTTCTTCTAGTTATCTCTTTCAATTCCACTGTGACTTTAAAAAGCACCTAGTATATGCCAGGCACTAAGTACTTGCTAAGGAGATAACAATAAAATTGTATATCTGTGGCATTGTATCTATATTCAGTCTTATAGAGGAGAAACCCTCTTATCAAATACAAAAAAGAGCTTGTACTAAGTCAGTTGGTGAAAAGGAATCTAAGTTATTAATGAGTATTATTGATACAATGTTTCAATGTGCATTTTAAACTAAAATTCTACAAAATATACACTTTGTTCATCATTAAAAAAAAAAAAAAAAGATCCAAAGCTCCTTTGCTTTGAGCAAGAGTCTACCAACTGATTATCCAAATGTCATATTTCATATACAAATCACATCCAAATTCATCAATTTAAAAAATATCGAGTGTTAAAATTATTTCTAATATGTATTGTTTTATAAGCATTTACAATTCGTTAGCTCACATCTAATTATATGGCCTTAAGTAACGTGGAAATTGCATCATTAAAATAATAGTTCAACATTCATTAACAGGTTTGGGCAGAAACAGCTGACTCTGGATAAACATTAAACTCAACAGAAGTATGTGGACATGCAATGGAATGACCCACGAGCATACAGTGTTCAAATTGCCACAGACATTGGTTTATACTTTTGACAGAGGGAAGTTTCAATAAAAAGCATACTTCTACAGTTTTATAATAATTCGAATGAATGACTAAGACTTTAAGCTCATTGAAACTGGAATCCTTGCCTTGTTTAACTTTGAGCCTAGTAGCCCTTGATACACTGTTTTATATACAATATGTGCTCAGCAAATACTAAACAAATAAATATCTAATTGAATAATATCTTGGTTAAATAAATCAATGCTGGCTTTTTACTACTAGGTTTTAATGGGAATTCTTCATCTAAACTGGCTAGATCTGTTCTTGCATAATACAGTTTAAATGGTCCTGTAAAATTATAGTGTGCTTTGCAATTACAGAGCAATTTTCATATACTTTAATCTCATTTAATAATTACAAGGATCCTATATGGTCAGATAAATTGAATATTTTAATTCCTATTTATAGGCATGGAAACTGTGGCTAAGGTAGATTAGAAACTGCCTGAGTTCATGCAGCTTGCAGAGATGGCGTGAGAGCTCACATGCCATCTCTGTTATCTGATACCTCATCCAGGATCCTCCCAAGTCTATATCTTATATTGAAAGATGAATAGCCAAGCAAAAGCTACAGTTCTGGAGTCCTAACTGCAAATCTCTAATATCCCCACTGTACAGAGAACTCAAGTAGGCATAATGTCATGTTTAGACCTGAAACTTCGGTGCTAGAGTAATAATCTCAAAAAGAGCTTAATACTCCCTTTGAGAGTGATCTATTATATTCTTCTAGACCTGAGAAAGAACCCCTAAGGGATTAAGGGTGGATGGAAATGTTGGACACATCAAATGACTATCATATATAGAATTGCGGGCAGATCACATATGTATGTGTGCAAAGGTTGTGCCTGGTACTTCCATGGGCCAAAAATTGAATGTAAAAGACAGGGAAAGTCCAGTATAAACCATCTAGTACCTGACTTAGTGTAAAGTTGGCACAGCTACAGAAACACCACCTTTGTTACTGTTTGAGGTTTTAGCAAAGGCTTCTCAAGTAAACCCCAGTTATTTCTGCGCAGGGCTGGCAGATGGACTGTGCAGATACATCTCTCCCACCTGCCTCTGTCTGAGAGGCACTAGGCACGGCAAGCATGGGGGCGATCATTCCAAATGCCAGGAAGAGGAGTGGGTAGAAGTAGGCAACTTGCTAAAAATAAGCCCCTGGAGCCGTCACAATTAAGAACGACAATAGCTCTTAAACAGAATTATGACTGTACCAATACCTTCAAATTATATTCCAAACATATCCTAAGATATTTTAAGAACTTAAGGTATATTTAGGATAATGATTTTTTCATTCAAAAAAATAAAAATGAGAATGACATGCTATTGAAGCAGGTAGGCATTGATGTGCTTGGTTGTAGTAAAAATCATAGATTTTTGTGTATGGTAAGTGCTTCATCAGGCCTAGCACATAGAGATTCATGTGAAAATGATTTAATGTTCAGTTACATCTGTCTCACTGTCATTTCATTGGACTGTGGGCTGCTCAAGGAAAATTTACCTTCTTGAATCCTATTTGGGAACATAGAAGGCTGAGAATAAATAACCAATGAACTGATCTCTAAAAGTAGGGTAGTAATCATACATCTACTTCAAAGTTCTTATAAGAATTATGAGATGCTATAAACAAAGTGCTATGGGTAGTTTGCTGCACACAGTAGTTTTCAACAAATAAAACATGTTAGTAATTATTACAATTGGGTAACTATGAACTCTTGAAGTAAACAGCAATTATCCTGAGAGAAATTTGGAAAGTTGAAAATAGGTTATCAGTTTTCAGGAGGAAATAAGCATTTGCATCTCTCAGCCCCAGACAGAATACAGACTAGCACTAATGCTGAGTTTTGTAATTTTCCTTGTGTCCCCACTTACAGTCAAGAGAACGCATTGAACGTTTTGATATGAAAGAATAATTCTCTTAAATATCTCCCTATATCTCTCTGTGGAGTCTAATTTCAAATTGTTTTCCATCCTACAATTCTTATCTGAGAGTTTAATTTTCAATTCCCAAAAGAGTTAAAGGACTGCGTTTAACTGGGTCCAGCATTCTCAAATGCCCCTGGGAACCTCAAATGTGTCCAATGCTACCATTCCCTTTTTCACTTTAGGATAAAGTGCACTAATCCTATGGGACATCCCAATACCACCTTCCTCTGTTTTCCTCTGAGTGTAGCTTTCTATATCCTTTTATTTCCATATTTAGTCTTGATCTTTTAATAGCAATTTTCCACCAAAGTGGCAGAAAAGTCAGAATTTTGCCTTTTGTGTTGCTTTAATAATACCCTTGATTGTTCTCAGCTCGTCATCCTTCTTAAGTCCCGATGATGAAATCTGATCACAGGAACCCAAGAGTGAGAAGCAGGAACTTGAGTCATACTCTCAGCTTTGCTCCTTGTGGAGTTGGGACAAATGATTCATTTATTTCATGTCTCAATTTGCTTACTGGCATATATATGTGTGTGTGTGTGTGTAGACCTGCAAGAGTCTTACAGATGATTATTACAGCAATGATCATGATTCTGTTCTGCCTATATGCTGCTTTCCCAACATGTCACAAAACATTTTTGCATTCATTATTTGATTTGATTCTTTCTACACTTCTCTGAGAAAGGCAGCCTGCTAATATGCACATCTAACTGATAGGAAACTGAAGCACAAAGGGATAAAAGGATTTGATCAAGGCAATGCAGAAAGTTAGAAGCAGTCATAGGTGTAGAACCTGGGTTGAAAGACTCGTCCTCTAGCATTTCATTCACCACTCCATGATATTCCACCTAAAAATTAAAAATTTCAAACACTATCAAAAATACTAAGTTATTCCTCAGAAGTCATTGAAAGCTGACATGTCTCAGCAAATGTAACTGTTGGTCATCTTGTTAATTCAGTCATTTTTTTTCTCTTGGTTTTCATTTTTCTTTATTCTGTTTTACTTCAATATCTAGTGCATGAGAGAGGACCTGCCAAAGTAAACTTTTGAATTATGTAACTTACCAGGGAAGCCTGAGAGAGGGCTATTGAAATGAGACATGGAAACCAATCTTTACATGATTCTTTTCTATGAAACTAGAAGCTGAGAGACATTAAGTGTACCATTTCTCTTCTCTGTACCTTATATATATATATATATATACCCACATATTTTATTTTATATATATATATTATTTCAGATATATATTTATGTGTTTGTATATATACATATATATGTGTGTGTATATATATATGTATATATATGTGTATATATATACATATATTATATATATGAAATAAAGGAACTTGACTAGGCAAGCCCAGGATTTCTCTGGGTTGCATGATTTTGTCTTTATTATATAACTATGGAATATAGCACTGTTAGTTATGTGAAATGGAAAATAATTAACTTCTCTGATAACAAATATGTGCTTGCATGCAGGAATGTGGGTGTTGTGTTGTGTTGTGTACACTACAAGCTAGTCATGATTTACCAACAAATCAACTAATATTTCTTTTCCAAGTTCTCAGGTACTTTTCTTCCAAAGCCACTTTGGGGGACAGCTATTAAAAGACAGCTTCCTGTATGAAAACAGCCTGTTCCATGGTAAAAGCGACACCACGTTGAAGCAAATCCACCATGATCTGTGATTCCTGAATACCAAAGTATTCTCATAGCAAATATAACCCTTCATAAAGATGTTTATCTAACCTCCCCAGTGGTCAAAAGTTTTGCAAGACAGTCTGAGGCATGACCACCTGTGCATGTTTAGCCCAAAAGCTTGATACATATAAAAGATATTTTTTGGAAGGCAGGTTCAGGGATCTACCATCTTGTGGCTACCTTAGACATTGCTTCTGCCTGTAAGTGTCTATTAAATGTTTCTTTCTGAGAAACTGGATTTGACAGCCTTTTTCTTCAGACTCTCAGCTCCCTTCCCTTTTGGGGGTAGGTTTCCATAGACCTGCTCACCAAGGAAAACTTCTGTAGTCTGTAGTCTGAATGGAAGGTTGCAGAGTGAGCAGGAGTGCACAATTGCATCAAGCATCAAGCACTAGGTTTTACTAACTTAAAAAAAATATATAAATCACATTTATTTTCTTAGAGCCCTTAAATATGCCTGGAAGTTTTAAAGAAGTCGTCATGAAGAAACGTTTTTATTTCAAGGTAAAATTAAGGGATGAGAAAGATGGGGGAAAAAAAATGATACTGTGATCACATTATCACCTATTTTCAAAGCCAGCCACAATTTCCTAAGCATTTTGAAATACATACCTCAGTCTTCTAGCAACTTTGGCAGAGCAATTATACTTTTTTTTTCATTTTACAGAGAAGCAAAGTGAAATCTAAGAGCCTACATGAGTTGCTCAAATATACTCACATATTCATAAGTTTAGCTGGAACTTAAAGCCAGATCTTCTCATTTCTAGCCTAGTTTTGCTATTATAGTATCCATATAATTATACAGAGTTATCCTTGGAGATACAGATAATATGTCCAGTCATGGGAAGCATTTTAACTGTCAAGATTCTCCTGTTACTTCATCATTCTTATTTTTATAAAAAGAAAACTAGATATATTAGAGTTAATTATCAAAACCCTATTGCCATTCGCTGCAGTTAATAAAACTTATCAGGCTGTTACACTATATAATTACCATGAGTACCTTGAAAATGTGTGTTTTTATTATGTTTATTACTGATAGACACACATGCACACACAGACACACAGACACACAGACACACACACACACACACACACACACACTGTAGAAACCTCCGTGAACATCAATAGTTTTTTTTTCTTGAAAACCACTATGGATGGCAGAAAAAGATTTGAGGAGAAAAAATAAACAAAACTGCTATACCGAATCTCCACTACCTACAAATAAGATCCAACAAAAATTCTGGGGCCGACTCTCAGATCAAATCCTGACTCAGGATTTGAATCTATAATTCAAAAACCTGCAAAAAATGGTCTCAAGTTTACCGTTCTTGTGAAGTGCTTAGCAGGGTATCTTTCATACGTGGGATGCCCGATAAAAGTTGGCTTTAGTGTCTGCATCATCATCATCATATCATTACCAACACTACTTATCTGTGCATATATTAATGGTGGCCGATTTTTAGGACCAAAATATCTCTCACTACTCAATTATTCAATGTCAACCAATGAAGTGGCAATTCTGTTTTATATTAACTCAGTCTTGGGTAGAGGAGAGAACAGATGCTTGGGGTCCCCTATGCTTGTTAATGAGCTCTACTTCTACTAATAACTAGCCATATGGCAATGTTTTAAATTATTGGTAGCACTATGCTTCATGTACTTTATCTATAAAACAGAGGAACATAATTATTTTTAAGAATGCTTCATATTAGGAAAGGTTAAATCATACCTCAGTTGTTAAGATTAAATACAGGAAAACATTTTAAAAGTTGCTTGAAACTCCTTTTTCTGACAATGCCTTCCTCTTACACAGGACTGTTATAGAGACATTAAAGATTTTTTTTCCATGCAAAGAATAATGACAACCAAGACAATTACATTATTTTGTGACCGGTCTTTATTAAATCATGTTCAATTACTTCTTCCTACTGACAAGGGGATGATTCTGGTTTATTGTTTTTTAGAAGTTACCACTGACTAATAGCTACAAAATTGAATTTAGTACAGGACCAATATTTTGGACTTATAATTAATAAAGCTGTCTCAGCAGTACAGCAAAAAAATTGCTTATGTTTATAAAATGTGATAGTTTCCATCACCCTACGCTCATTTTTATGTTAATATCATGTGTTCTCACCTGCCCTTCTGAAACCAATTTTACAAAATAGGAAATCATGCTATAGGTCACTGAAAAACTGAGACAGACTTGACCCAAAACAGTCTCTTTTTAAGTGGATAATTCTCAGAGAAACATTTGCATACTTGGGCTATGCTTTCTCTAAGGGTACGGTATCTCTTTCTCTTTTTAAAAGTGACTTATCCTGACGCACGATCTCGAGATCTGAAAACCAACAGAAACTAAAACTGGCAAATCACCAGCCTAGGACTCTATTCCCCATTGACATGACTAGGAATTCCTTTCAAACTCTCTAAGAGGACGGGATCTTGGTCAAAGTTATAGTCTCATACTGCAGAATTAAATTGCACAGAGTATTGTCTGCCCCACTGCTTCTAGAGAAGACTTCATGAGAACTGGTGACTGGGCCCCTTTGACATGGCCAGGTAGGCGAGACATGTATAGTATAACGGATTTTACTATTTTTAATTGTTGGTAATAGTTTTGTAATTCAGATATTTGCTGCTCCTTTCAATGAAATTCATCCCTATAGAGGCCTTCCCTGGTGGCCCTTTGTGGGAAAGCAGTGTGCATCTTATTCCATGAACATTAAGTTTGTTCAAAGGATTTGCTTTGGTCAGTAGAATGTGAGTCAAAATTACTTATGACCCACAAAGCAGAAGCTTTAAAGACCACTTACTCTTCTATTATTTACCCTTTTGGCTATAAGAATGATGTGCCACAGAATGTAGAAACACAGGACGAAGAACAATATATGCAATGTAAACTTTTTTTCTTACTTCAAACCACTGAGATTTTGAGGATTATTTGCTACCATAGCATAATCTAGATTAAGCTGACCAATACAGACTGATTCTACCATACTTCTATGCAATCACCTTTAGATAAATTGATGAAGGATAGACGATAGATAGATAGATAGATAGATAGATAGATAGATAGATAGATAGATAGATGATAGATACCAAAACAATAACAGGAACACAAATTACACAGTAGATAAAGGAATAAGGCCAAGAGTAAGTACTTCTGGAAACACACACACACACACACACACACACACACACACACACACACACGAAACTTGCTGTTTAATTCATCATTAGATTGGAATCAGACTGTCAGTCAGGAAAGATGAGTGTTTATTCAGTAACTTACACCATGATACTGAACAAGGTTCTTACCCTCTCTGTCAACTTTTCTATAAGGTTGGTTTTACCTCATAATTTCATCTGGAAAATGAGAATGACATTATAGAATGGCTGTGAAAAACGAATGAGATGATGTGTAGAAAGTACTTCAAAATGTTAGTGTATCTTATTACCATTACTATTATTGTAGAGGTAGTAGTGTCATTATTATTTTGACTGCTGATTCACAGCACTATACACATTCAACCAATTTATACAATTAAGATAGTAAAAACAAAATAATAAGCTAATAAATTAAGGTCCTTTCATGCACTCTTGATTGCAAGTTTTCTTCCTGTTTGAAGACCTGAGTGTCTATTCCTTCCTCTCTGAAGGCCTTGTCACAACCACCGTCCTACCTTCATCCCATCCCCAATTTCTCATTCACAGTAAATTCAGTTAGCATCCACCCTTGCTCCTCCCACTCACAGCAGGTCTATGTTTCCATACTGAATTCCCTTTATTAGACCTTAGCTAACTTATCAGCCATCTCCACGGCAACACCCTGAGCCCCTTCCTTCACCTAAGATCTCCACATGTGGCTGACAAAGTAGATCTGTTAATTTCTGAATGTGACATAATAAGAAAACATGATAAAAGTTTCGTTAGGAATTCTGGGGGACATAGAGAACACAAACACCCACCAGATGTTTGCTTCATTACAGAGATGTTAAGCAACAGGAAATATGACACAGTGTTTTAAGAGTGAAGTAGACCTTCAAAATCAGCCTAGTCTGATTTTTATATATTTTGAGATGAAGAAATTACAGGTTCAAAGAGAAAATGACTTCCTTAAGGTCATTCAGCTGCTTGATACCACAACCAAAATGGAAACCTTTAAATAGAAATCATACGGGGATGTAGAGCTCTATACGCAGCTGCCACATTTTATCAAAGTAAGTGAAGAATAGTGTTTTATTGCAGAATGTTAACTGGGTAGATCTTCAGAAAATCACAAAAAGGACAAAGTATCAATCTGATTGACAATGCAAGACTGCTAATGGCAAGAATATGGCAACAAAGCAAAATGGTGGCAACAAAACAAAGTGGCAACAAAGCAAAATCGCAACAAAGCTTTTAGCTGCTTACATATGAGTTGAAAAACAAACTAAAAGACAGCAAAGACTACAGGCACAGATGTCCACATATAGAACTTCAAAATTTTATTTTTATTCAAAATCCATCTTCCATGAAAGTGGATAGCAGAGATAAAATGAATAAACTTAAAATTGTTTATGTTAGATATTTATGATACATAAGCCCAGTAGCAGAATGTCAAAAGAAGGTAAGACCTAGACTGACAAGATTCTGGCACTTCTTTGCAATTCACCTAATACTTTTTTTTAGGCAAACCTTGATTGAGTCTTGGTTTTAACATTCATTTCTTAGAGTGCCATTTTGTGATAGAAAAATCCTGTTTGCTCCTAAAAGATAAAATAATATTCTTCATCTCTGCAGGTACATATGCATTCTCATTTTGAGACTGATCTTTAATTTTCCCCATTTTCATAGAGATACACATACATATTGCTTTCCAAAATATGAAAACAGTGGCTCAAGAAGAAAACACAACTCTGAAAATTGGACAGGGAGTGGTAAAGACTTTGGTAAACTGGAGATTGTATGACCCACATGTTGAGACGGATGATAATTCAGCTCAACATAAATATTTCTACATGGAAATGAGGGCTTTCCCAGATATTAAAGATATAAAAATGTTTTACATTTCCATGAAAATTCTCAGTTGTTTAGTACTAGATGATAAATAAAATAAAACTTAACTCTGACCATCCTAAAGACCCATTTTATAGGCAGGAGTTAGATAACTGGTGACCAATTCAGAAGCTCTGATTTGACCTCTTTGGAGTAATTTCTCAGTAAGTGAAATTACACCTCAGCTTGATCTTTAAGATTTATCCCTAAAATTTTATTTTTGTACCAATCCTACTTCATTCTTAAGTCACTAATACTGGTAACAGGAAATCACCCATAGGGGAATGTGATCATTAGGCAATTACAATTGGTGTCCATGATTGCATTACCTCTTTAACAAGGAGCCATTACACAGTTCATGAATTACACATTGTCTTTTATACTACATAGCTCTTCACCACTTAGCAGTGAACAATTGATGTAATGATGAAAATCAAGGTACCTGGTGCTATTAGTCATGTGAGTATAATGAAATTAGAAATCATGTTTGGCAACTAATCCAGTAAACTCACTTGTCTAAACTGAAGCTTTCAACTTTGATTCTTGTCAGCAATGTAACTTATTTATCATACTTCAGTGTTTCTAAAGAAAGATATCATCTTATAAAGCTGGTAGTGAAGTGCTTATGGGCAAAATAATTAGGTTTGTGATGGACATAGAAGAATAACTAATTTTAAGAAAATATAACTTTTTAGTGTATTTTCTTGTCATCATTCTGGAATATGGTGTACTACAGAGTAGTTAATTTTGGAGTGGATAAATTGGAAAACATTGAAATGTGAAAAATTAGACATCTATGATGTGTTGTCTATGTTAAATGTAAAGCACTGTCAATTTCTTGAACAGAAGAGATACCCATATATAAAAGCAGGCCAGGCATGGTGGCTCACATCTGTAATCCTACCATTTTGGGAGGTGAAGGCAGGCAGATCACTAGGTCAGGAATTTAAGACTCCTGATCTTGTCAACATAGTGAAATCCTGTCTCTGCTAAAAAATACAAAAATTAGCTGGCGTGGTGGCAGGCGCTCCCTAGTTTCAGCTACTCAGGAGGCTGAGGCAGGAGAATCACTTGAAACTGGAAGGCGGAGTTTGCAGTGAGCTGAGACCACTCCATTGTACTCCAGCCTGGGCAGCAGAGCAAGAATCAGTCTAAAAAAAAAAAAAGAAAGAAAAGAAAAAGAAAACAAAAAACACAAACCAGGCCGGGTACGGTGGTTCACACCTGTAGTCCCAGGCAGGTGGATCACTTGAGGTCAGGCGTTTGAGACTAGCCTGGCCAACATTGTGAAACCCCATCTCTACTAAAAATACAAAAATTAACCAGGCATAGTGGCTGTGCATCTGTAATCCCAGCTACTCGGGAGGCTGAAGCATGAATCTCTTGAACCCAGGAGGCAGAGATTGCAGTCAGCCGAGATCTTGGCACTGTACTCCAGCCTGGGCTACAGAGCAAGACTTTGTCTCAATAAACAAACAAACAAACAAACAAATAAAAGCAAACAAAAAAATGATATTGTAAATCATGTTTAACATATTGGTCAATCCTTTTTCCTTGGGGTTTTACTATCTGTTTCTGTTTTGCTGGATGTGCTACTAAAATTAGATGTTCTTGATCTTTTAAATGAAATACATTGAGTGGCAGGTGAGAATGGTAAGTAAGCTCTAGTCAGCCCCTAATCTATATGCCCTGCAAATTCTTTTCTAGAATGTTGTGCAACACAATGTTGTGGCCCTCATTAAAATCTCTTTTTAAAGAAAAGAAGGTAAAATATTGTAAAAAGAATATATTATTTTCCTCATTGCTATTTGCTGTACTTTCCAGTCAGTGATATGCTTAAAAGTGCACATCTGCAATGCTGAACAGCATTATTTTCTGAAACTGCAAAAATAAGATGAAGGAATCACTCTCTTACATCAAATAGGGCAAAAACAATCTTCAATGAGTTTGTGTGTAGAGTATGATTTCTGTAGGCTCAGTCTTCATTTTCTCACTCACATTTTTGCATTTTCAAAAAAAAATTGTTTTACATTTATTTTGGGGCAGCAGCTTTTTTGGAGAGATATATTAGTTATATCAGTCACACTGATGTAAGTGTCTCTTAAATATAGCTAAGCAGGATTTTCAGTTGAGTTAGAAAATACTAACAACTTGGATTTAAAAAATGCTTTAGACCTGGTTGGTTTTGATAGACTGTCAAAAAATATTAATTTTTAAATTTATTATAAATAATAGTCATGCAAACCATTTATTATATATTCTCTCAAATGGAATTTTTTTTCAAAGAACAAGTTTTCACAAATACACTAGATTCAACAGTTTCTGAGTTAAAGCCAGATTTGAATGGTCATGTGTAAGTCCACTTAACTAGTGACTAATACTCCATCCCATAAGCAGTAAATAACTTTTATGAAAAATGAAAGGATGTAATTGCTAAATTAAGTTTCTCACTTGACAGTTTTGCTATATCTAAATATAATTGCGATTCCTACAGGTTAACATATTGTTGATTCATATATATGGCTATCATATTAAGTGCTGATACTTCATTGTTGCATATTTCTGTAAAAGTAGCTATTATCAAACTTAGGAATAGTTTTTATTTTAATTCATCTCTTTATGGAGTAATTTTCTAGAACTGAATAAAAAACTCTACCCACTGAATAACCTTAAACAAATAACTTAGCCCATCTAAACTTTAGTTTCCTCCTCTATCTTGCAAAATAATAGTATCTTTATCAGAAGCTTCATGTGAGAAATAAAACCCACTATGCATATTGCATAGATGCTAGAAAGTCATAAAACCCATTGTTCCTTCCTAACCCAATATTGAGCTACATTTCCCAGCCTCATTTTATCTCTATGGGAATATGCAACTAAT
The DNA here is from genome assembly GCA_963573385.1 of Cacajao melanocephalus. Taxonomy (NCBI): domain Eukaryota; kingdom Metazoa; phylum Chordata; class Mammalia; order Primates; family Pitheciidae; genus Cacajao; species Cacajao melanocephalus. The sequence continues at coordinate 69,601 of CAUYLG010023996.1, forward strand.
TCTTGCCAATAGAACATACGCAGAAATGACGAGTGTCACCTTCAAACCAAACAATTTTCCTTTGATTTCACAGAACTTCTCTATGCCATCTCCCTCCACCCCTTAAAAACTATCTCCCCGCTAGGTAATGTGAACACAACCTTGGAATTTAAAACCTAAATATGTGATTTTCAACGTAATATACTAATATTCCAGAATCACAATGGAAAGAAAATAGGTTATCATTTTTGGTTAACATTTTTGTTTAATGTGTATAATAACATATTAGTAAGAACAAAACAGATGGAGGGGGAGAACTGCTTCCTCTAAATTAAAAACCTAAATGCCAAGGGTTCATTTTTGCACTTGTTTTTAAAATATATTGAAAACTTGATCAAGGAAAGACATTCTAGAAAAATATTCATTTATAAAGAAAGTGTCTCTTACATTAGGATATTGACAGTGTAACCTTGGTTATATCAGGGTTTATGAATAAATGCTGAGGACGAGGACTTTAAAGAAGCATCTAATCAAATGCACTCCTTTTATAGATAAGGAACTTTCATCCCAGGGAGGGTAAGTGACTTCCCCATGGCTGCTCCAGGCCCAGCTCGAATTACATAATTTATACATTTTCCTCTCCTGAGACCAAAGTTAACTTTCTAAATTGAAGCTTAAAAATAAAATTAAAATCTATTACTGTGGAATCATCCACTGGTTTATTTTAAGATATTACGCTGCTTCAAGTAGTTTGAAAAATTTAGTATTGACTAAAATAGGCTCACAACTCACTGAGACTCAGGAGTAACAGGAGACTGGAGGATTGGTGCCGTAGTTGTTTATTTCTCTTATTTCATTTAGATTTTTTTGTCTCCTGCTTTCAACATCTTTAATTTAAAAAGTAGCATTAACTTGTATTTTTTTTTTAACTTTCCTTTTTTTCTGCCAGAATAGATCACCTAAGTGATGAGTCAAGTTTTGTGCATGTTTCCTTAGTTTACCAAGGACATTTAAATTAAAACAGCCTGAAAGGTGGAAGCTATTGTTCTTTACTTGAATAAGCATTTTATTCGTATGTAAATATTAATGTAGGCAGAGAAGGTGGGACTTGAGCTTGGTATTAAATAATAAAATAAATAGGAACAAAGACTTTAGGACAGGTGTAACACATCAAGAAAATCTCAGGGAAAGAAACAGTATGATGGGAAAAGATGCACAACATTTAAAGATGTAAAGTAGATTATAAATATTTTAGAAATCAGGTAACAAGCATGAACTTCATCCATGGAGCCGGTGGTTCTAAAATTGTGATCTGCATGTCACTGGTGTAAAGGAAGATAAATTTAGTGGTACACAGATTTTTCATTTTCCTAGTTATATATTCCTTGTGATAAAAATCAGGAAAATATAACTAGAACATGAAATATAAGAAAATAAGTGGCATTAAAAACCACAAAAACAGAAAATAATTTACATGGTTATGCCAAAAATAATTACGAAGACGTTTCATGAAACACTGATATTTTGGATGCATTGCTAAAGATGATATGACAAATTTATTTTATTTTATTTTTTTAAATTGCATTTTAGGTTTTGGGGTACATGTGAAGAACATGCAATATTGTTGCATAGGTACACACATGGCAGCATGATTTGCTGCCTTCCTCCCCATCACCTATACCTGGCATTTCATTTAAAGGTATTTGATTTGGGAGAAATGTGCTCTATTTCTTGGTGATTCATTATGATGGCATGAGGATCCCAACAATGTAGGTTCCCCTAAGAAGCTCATTTGTCCACTTTTCTAGCCCATATCTCAGGATGACAACAGGAAGAACAAACAGTCAAAAATTATGGATAGAATTTGATGACCTGGTCATCGCAACATGACAGAAAGAATAAACTCTTCTAGTTTAAAGTACACAATGAGCAAGGGAACATATGTATAATAGCATTCTGCATTATGTATTTCTTTGATGAACAATATACTGTTTTATCAATATAATTGTTACAAGTGATTAATTCAACAATTACCTAAAATCATCTCTAAGCCAGCCACCAGGTTAATAGTCCATAATGACTATTAGTCTGGTGACTGGCTTAGAGATGATTAAAATAAGGTTTCTGCTGTGAAGATTATGTAGTGGAGTAATGGGTCAGGGACTGAAGAGTAAAACAAGTGCCGAAGCAACACAAGGCAGAAATCTTGTTTTCTTGAGGTGGGTGCAAATGCTCTTGGAGGAGTTAATGAAATAATAATGATAGTGATAATAATAATAATAGTATTGCCTTCTATTTGCCAAGTGCTTCCCATTTGTCAGGCACATTTTTAATTCAGTCTTTCTTAATCCTTGGAGCAACCCTGTTGATACTGGTGATATTGGGCTCAGATATATTAAATGATTTATACGAAGTCACGCCACGAGTAAGTGGCAAAGCTGGTGTTAAAACCTGAGCTGTCTAACTCAAATGGTGAACATTCCTAAAAATTGTTTTAAGTTGTTTTGGTGTTAAGATCAGTAAAGGCACTGTTGAAGTGATGCCATTTATTTAAGCCTTAAAGTCACAGACGGTAGCGATGCATTAAGAAGCCACTCAAAGCAGAAAGAGATTAGGATTCCACGTGAGTGTAAGACTGGTTAGTTAAAACACAGAAAAATATTAACAGATCAGTTCTTTCACAAGCTGGGGAATTATATAAAACAATGCTGGAAAGTTCCTGAGATCAGATTCTTACATACTAGAAACAGTTATGCTTAATTGAACCTGTTGGATTATTGAGACATGATGAAAGGGGTATATCAGGGGCTCACTGGGCCATGAGGGGAGTCAGATAGTGTGATTAAGAGCATGAATCTCAGAGCAGACCATTTGAATTTCTGTCTCAGTACTTGCACTTGTTCCCTGAAGGTAATGAACCCTTCAAAGTCTCAATTTTCTCATCTGCAGTGATACCATCTGTGTTAATAATAGTAAGTGTGACTATGGTTATGAGAAAGCAGATCATTTACACATAGTCCTTGCTATGGTGCATGTACTTAGTGCTTAGTAAGTGCTAGCTTTTACAGTTAAGGTGAAAAGCATAGACTGGAGATAAGAGAGACTGACAGCAGGCGCAAAACTTAATAAGCTACTGACACATTCCAGATGAGAACAGACAAAATCATGAACTGGGACAGTGGCAATGGCAACAGAAAAGAGGACAGTTACACAAGATATTTCAGAAGCATAAGTGCCTTCATGATTCATTAGATGTGGGAGGCAGAGACATGACTCTGAGTGTTCATGCCTGGCTCACTGGGGCAATGGTGGTTCTTTTACCAGATATAGAACAATCAGGAAGGAATTACAGTTTGAAGAAGAACTCATGGATCTAGAATCTGTTCTAGCATATTGACAATAAATTAAAATTTTTCTTCAAATCTTATCAATCTACCACAGGATAAATATGTTTCTCAATTGTAGTACAGATAAAACTAATAATAAAGGAGATGATTCAGATGGTGGATGCAAGGACTCTCACCTAGCATCAAATTACCTGGTAAGCAAATTCTTTCCTACGAAATGCTTCTTCTATTCTTCTGTTTATATCAAAGAGAATATTTTGATTTGGTACAAATTGCACTTTACTCAAGCTCTAATATCTTTTTCTCTCTCTTTCTCTGATTTTCAACATATTCAAAGTCTAGGGAACACAAATATACGTACTTAAAATATAAGAGTATTCACTTGTTTTTAAATCATATTTTTACATCACTTATATTTTATCAAATGTCCTGGTTTTCTAGTGATGGTCCTTATATTAAATTTCCTTTAAAAGTTAATTTCACTAAAAAAACCATGTATCAAGGAATACTATGCAGCCACACAAAATGAAAACATGTTCTTTGCAGGAACATGGATGGAGTTGGAAACCAGTATCCTTATCAAACTAACACAAGAAAAGAAAATCAAATACCACATTTTCTCACTTATAAGTGGGAGTTAAATATGATAACACATGGACACATAGAAGGGAACAACAGATACTGGAGCCTTTGAGAGGGTAGAGGTAGGGAGGAGGAAGAGGATCAGGAAAACTAATGAGTAATAGGCTTAATACCTAGGTGATGAAATAATCCATACAACAATCTCCCGTGACACAAGTTTACCTATAAAACAAACCTGCACATGTACTCCTGATTAAAATAAAAGTTAAAACAAAATAATAAAATTCATTTTACTTTCAATAAACCCCCATGAATCAATTTAAAGAAAAAACAATTAGGAATTAAAAGTGCAGTCACTACTTGGATATAACAAAGCTTGAATGAATAAAGGTTGAAAAATCCTTCACTATGTTATGTCAAAATTTGGCAATATTCCTGCCCAGTTACAAAAGAGGCATCTTAAAGGGAGATACATTTACCACAAGTCTAAAAGAAAATCCCATTATAATTGACTAAGATTGAGCTCCTGATAACTTCCCAATAAAGTTGTGAATGTAACTTCCTTGCAGATATTCATTAGTTACAGAACTATGCTTTGAAGATAAGAACAGCATCAGAAATCAAGCAAATATCAAGCAAAAACTTCCAGTTATTAAAAAATCAACTGTCACAGAAATCAGGCTGCTTTTTGATTATCAATACTAATTTTCGATTCAGCCCTTTCTCTACAAGGAGCCCATTGAAATAGTACTACACACAAAATACCAACCAGCAGGAGCTAGGAGTGGAAGAGAAGGCCAACTGTGAAGGCTATCCAAAGGAGTTGATAAGATCAGTTATATGATGGTACTCAATGTGAAATGTAGTATATTTTCAATACTGTTTTGCTGTGATTTCCTTGGGATGATTAACAGTCTTGTGGGACCTGGTTAATTCTTTTTGCTATGCTTAAAGTAAGTAGATGATTTTCTCCCACAAGTGTCTCTTAATAGGTAGTAAATTCCCTGGATCATTCTCCACATGAGACATTGGGGAGGGGTAAGGTTAGGCTCTGTGATGTAAAATCAAATTTTCTGTCTCCACCATTAGGCCTTCATATCACTCTTTGGCTCAAAACAACTAAACAAGAAATCATCTACTCATGAGTTTGTGGGTTCTGTTTTAGAGTGCTGGAATAATTATAGAAATATGAATATACAACAGAACTTAATGCCCAATCTCTCATTCTAGAAGCATAAAGAATTGGAGATTAATTTTACATGTGTGTGTGTGTGTGTGTGTGTGTTTTCTTTCACAGATGGAAGACTTCAGTTCTAAGGCAATCCTGAACTTTTTCTTTTTGAACCAAATGAAAGATTGTTCTAGTACTTGATGGTCAAGTTTCTTGTGAATAAGGGAACAGAAGCCCATTTTAAAAGAATATCAAGCATTAGTAGGACATTTTTTCAGATTATTTTTTTCAAAAGAAAAGAGCCTTCCCTTATGAGACAGCTGCAAATGCTCAAAAGAATGTTATACCCAGATAACTCTTTTATTTGGAGGATGATTTCTTTTAAAAGTAGAATCATAAATTCCCATCTTTGTGTAGGTCCTTTATTTGCTTCTCTCTATAAAGTAGAACAAGGCCTTATTCCAAATTATTGTATACAAAAAAATATGTCCTATGAACTCTGGAAAATAATCAGATGTAAGTGAATAAATCAACAGAAAACAGCTCAACTCTAGAAAATATGTTTCAAATGATATCTTAGTAAATGGTAAGCTGAGAACAATGTTTGTATTTGAAATTTGAACATATGTAAATTAACAAAATTTTAAAAGGAATAGTGGAGTAATCTGCCTGGGGAATATACGCAGCATTGCTGAGAGTTCAAACTGGCCACCCATGAGACAGATCTGGTCTGGAAACATATCTAACTGCCTGGCATAGGGTCTTATGTCAATTAATTGATATTATTACAAATCGCAAGATTTCATATAAAAATATTTACTTTGGCTCATCTTAAAATAATTCTCAATTCCTGACCATATTATGCCTCCTGCACATCCCATAATAATAATTAATATTAGTAAGAGCTACTATTGACCACATGCTCACTAAGTGCCAGCTATCATTCTAAGTATTTTATTTCATTCATATTTTGCATACAGACGTCTCCCTGTGATGCATTTTTTTAAATGCCTATTAGGTATCTGGAAAAGCTGATCTCAGAGATCCAATACATTTGCCCAATGTCTACAGCTCATAAATGATACAGTTGGGATTTGAACCTAGGCCTCTCTGATACTCAACGCTTGGTCTGTTATCCACCGATGGACAAGTTTAAAATACTAAACTACCAAATGGAGAATGAATCCGTTTCCACTATGCTCACTTGCAGAAAAATCATTCTTCCTGTGTGAAGTGTGGTGATTTCACTATATTATAAAACATACTTTAAAAAAAAAAAAGAGTACATCTAATACATATGTTCCTCTTCCATAATTGATATTCATTTTTCCTTAAATAAATTAGGGAATAATTTACTAATCCAATTTGAATCCAATTTGCTCAAATTGATAAAATATATTTATATTTATCTATTCTACTTGAATTTCAATAACAATTTTCTCTAGAAAATTGAAACACTTCATTTAATTTTCTGATTATCATTTGTAGAAAGAAACCTTTCAAATCATGTATATCAAAATCTCAACTCTGGAAGGGTCACTTGAAATTCTTTGCAAGTGCATCTTACCAGAAGTTGTCTTCACTACTTCAGTCGTATTTCTTAGACCAACAAAAGAAAATTGATAAAGCCTCCAGGATCTTGTGTCACCCACTTCAACAGAACTTCGCTTCCATTGATAAACAATTTCTTCACGTGGATAGCCATCTGCCATGAGATAGGAAAGCTCACATTAAAAATTATTATAAATTAGCATATATGGCAACCATTATCTATGAACAGGACATTGAGGTAAAGGCTGTGAGTGATAGTTACAAGCTAGATGGAGATCTTGGACCAAAGGGCATTGCAGTGGGGATGTAAATTACAATGACATCCCATCCTAATGGGAAGTAAGATTCAAAAGTACGAAGGTCAAATATACTCTTGAAAATCATTTAAATGACATAGAAAGTATATGGCATATATATATATATATATATATATATATATATATACACATACATATAAAGCATGTGGCTTTATATATAGCATATGCATAGTTTACATCATCTGGAATAGTGCATACAAAGTGACCAGTCTAGCATAAATAGTAGAAATACAAATTCTTATATCACAATAAAAGGCAGTCCACAGAGCAAGATTTTCAGTCACATAGAAACAGAAAATAATAAGATCAGAACAGACTCAAAACTTCTCCAAAGAGTGCATTTGAAGCAGAAGATAGTTGGAGAAAATAACCCCAATTATTTATTATCTTTCTTTCTCAACTTGTCAGGATTCCATTTTAGTATACACAGAAATACACAATTAAAAGCAGCAGTAAGTACAAATGCTAAGAGGAAGATATCAATGAGCTTGTACTAATAGGATAGAAAATATTTATTGAAAACATCATACTGGGAGGCAAGATAAAGTAGTGGTTATGAGTACCATTTCCTATACGTTCTACCCTGGACAAGTGTATATTTTTCCTCTTAAAGTGTTTGTTCCCTTATAGGGAAGATAACAGCACTTATCTCATGGAATTGATGGTCAAGGTATATTTGTTGAATGGACAAACATTATTATGAAGTCAACAGTAGAATTAACTTTTTCAAGAAAATAAATAACCAGAAATCATTTTAACAATTTGTCTACTAATAATGCTAATTATTATGTAATCATAAATAGTAATAATCAAAGATTAGTTTGATTATGAACACTGGTTGAGTACATGGAATAGAATCTCACATATTTCCTCCTTTCTGTTCCTTTTGACGCAGCTTTATCTATTATATGTTTACATAATTAAAGACGGGGAAAAAAAGGAGTCCCTCGAGAACTGTTGCAGGGGATGGAGAGGGATATGGTAGGATGTGATGAAATTTGAGGAAAACAATGATGATGTAGAGCCTGGGCAACATGATGAAGCCCCATCTCTTCAAAAAATGCAAAAATCAGCTGGGTATGGTGATGTGTGCCTGAAATCCCAGCTGCTCTGGAGGCTGAGGTGGGAGGACCACTTGAGCCCCAGAAGTGAAGGCTGCAGTGAGCTGAGATCATACCACTACACACTCCAGACTGGGCAACAGAACAAGACCCTGTCTTAAAAAAAAAAATGATAATATGAGGCAACTTTCTGCAGAGAATGTGCTGTTAACTGAATTGTTCTGATAGCAATAAGTAATATTAAATTGTGTTTGTTTGGGTTCAGAGGACAGTTTTCAATTGGCCACCTGATGGCACAGAAATCAACAGTTCTTAAGTTTTAGCTGATGCAAGAAAGAAGTAGTCCCACTTGGAAAATTAAAAGAAAGGAAGGCTAATCTCTCTAAAGTTCAGGGAAGCTTTAATTTTATAATTAAATATATTTCATTCTTGGATTTTGTAAAATATGGAATAAGTTTTATAATGAGAATTTTTCTGGATAAATATGATGTACAGTGATAATTTTCCTCTGGTTGCCTCTGGTATTGGTGAAGTGATTAAACAGGTGATTACTTCTCTGGTCATCAACTTATTTCAAACTGTGGTTATTGTGACTTGGTGGACACCCTGGTGGAGAAATTACATTTCTACAAACATAATTTTAAAGCCTAAAATCAGATTTTTATTTTGCCCAATATGCACAACTGGCAGACAAAAAATGTAAAAGGGTGATTGACCTTTCATGGATACTGAACAAATAATAAAGAAAATGTTTTGGGAAATTTAGGTTTGCTTGGCTTTGGTTCAGGCAGGATATATCTGTAAAGGTTACTAAAGCATAACCTGTGTTATATCATCATGGATCCTCTTGCCACATTCTATTATCTATCTGATAAATATAATAAATTTTAAAATAATGGTATTATATTTGATCTTATTGTGTGTCAGGTAGTAGTTCACATATATTTTATCAATGAAATAATTTTGCTGTGGGGCAGGCCTTAACTAGCAATGTGCTGCTATAGCCCCTTCCTAGGCCCATAGGAGAAAAAGGAAGAGGATATATAATTGATTGCACCCTCTCTACTGAGTCCAGACTTGGCCTTACAATCCATTACAAAAAAAAAAAAAAAAAAAAAGGGCTCTAGGCAACCACTGCCACTTTATTAAGAGTTTGCAACTCAATGAAACCTATTTTTAATTCTTAATAAAATAAGCCCTTTTGCAGAAATCATCTTCGTCGGAGCAACCTGGGATTATGATGACAGAGATGGTCAAAATCATCAAAGTCAACAACATAGTTTAATACAACTTTGCAATTCTTTATGCTTCTTTCAGTTAATTAACATTGCAATCAGAAAGACTGTAGGTGAGGGAGGACACAAATATAGAAGAAATATTACTTACAACTGGAGAACTCCAAGGGGCAGGAGTGCTCATCCATTGGGAAGTTGTGCAATTGTAATTGGCACTCAGCATCAATTGTCAACCTAAGTAGAAAGATATTAAATATAAAATGGATTTCATACATAATTTTAAATTGTAAATTTGCACAATTTTAAATGATAATTTGTTTCCGTTTTCTAGAGAAAACCTCACATTCTGATTGAAAACACAAAGTGTTCCCCAATGAAGAAATTCACCAAGCCCAGGAAAAAGTTACGTAAGACTTAATGTAATCTGTTCATTTTCACAGACCAAATAATAGCATCTCATTTACCTCAACTGTATTTATTAAAAATGTATGATCGCTTAAGGTTTTGGTTTTGGTTTCTCTCTTGGCAAATTAGTTGCTCAGGTGAGGCTGCTTAGTGAATATATTTAACTGAACAGAACCAACTGTTTCAAGAACTTAAGCTCATTTCTGTTTGCGTGTAAATGAATGTTTATAATTCTAAAATCTTATTTGCTAATTAAATCAGGACCTTCTGTTTGTAAGAACTTGTTAGCTGTTAGCTTTAATTGCTAAAGGTGAGTTTAAAAATACCTGTGTTGCACAATGGCATGGTATACATTCTACTACTACACTGTCACTAAATAGGATTTTCTAGAGGATGTCATTAAATTGGATGTCATTAAATAGGATATTATAGAGTAGAAGAATACCTAATAGCAAATAAGAAATTTTAAATGCACATATGCAGATATATTTGAAAACTGTTTGCCAGTGAGTCTTAATTAGTTTATATATGCAGTTCTTATTAAAGCATACAGATTTTCTGAGTCTCAAGTCTTGAGCTGGAACTCCAGGAAAGAGAATTGAAAGTCAGATTCTTGACCCCTGTTGGGTAAGTATGAATATAATCTCAAGTTGTAATGATAATGGGTTGATTATTTTTTAAATTTCATATTTTTAGCTATATTTCTTACATTGTACAGATATTACTGTTGATGTGGTGAAGTTATTATTTTATGAAAATTTATTAAGAGTTTATCCAATTAGTATAATTTTTAATTGAAAAGAATTAAGAATGTATTATTCCATGATACAGTGGAGTAATTACTGATGTTAAAAAATATCTAATAATTACTGATCCCTTAATTATCTGTGAAGCATTGTATAGAGTGAATTGCTTCTTCATTTAATAAGTGTTATTATGTATTTATTCTTCTTGAACTCTTCCAAAGTCATATAACTGGAGGCATAGCTGAAATTTGGACCCAGGATTATCTACCTTCAAAGATAGATTTTAATCATTGTTACTATATATTTATATGCTCTTCAGAGGGAAGATTAGTGTTACTCATAAAGGAAGTTACAATTAAATTTGATATTTTAATAGTATTACTCCAAATTAAACTGGAATTATTAAAGTTGAAAATAATATAATTGTAGATACAAACATACAAACAGTTCTAAATGTCTTTGGGCATGCACAAAAATACACAAACACACTCATAGCTCATTTTAGATAACCAGAACAAAATCATCTCTACATATAGACTAGTAACCATTCAAACTTTGATTGAATCTCCATTAGTGACACTTTTGCGATGCTTTAATAATTAACTAATGCAAGATTCCACAAATTAATAAAAGTCCAAAAATGACTACAACGTTATGAGAACAATAAAGTCATTTGAGATAGTATGATTGACTTCATATTTAAAAAGCTGAATTGAGCTCTGATGTATCAGGGGAATTTTGTACCCACTAGATTCTGAATTCAGGCATTGGCCAGACACCATGGCTAACGCTTATAATCCCCAGACTTTGGGAGGCTGAGGTGCAGATATCTTGAACCCAGGAGTAAGAGACCACATGGGCAACATAGTGAGACCATCTCTACAAAAAATACAAAAAAAAGTCTTAGCAGAGCATAGTGGGATGTGCCTGTGGTCCCAGCTACTCAGGAGGCTGAGGTGGGAAGATGAGTTGAACCTCTGGAGGGCAGAGGTTGCAGTGTGCTAAGATCATGCCACTGCACTCCAGCCTGAGTGACAGAGTGAGACCCTGTCCCAAAATAAATAAATGAAAATAAAAATAAATTCACTTATTACTATATTTCTAAGTTGATGAAAGCCATGATGAATATAAAAGGCATGGAATAAATTTATTTTGGAATTGTGGCTATTTTTTTCCTAGTAACTGATTTAACTGATAAAGGTTTTGGAGCCATTTTCAAGTATTATATTTTGTATGCTGAGCAAGCACATTTAACATGAATCATTTTGAAGCTAGAAGTTCTAAGATATGAAGATTTAGAATTGTATTATTCTTATTTTAATTGAAAATGTATACAAATAATTTTAATATTTTCTATATTTACTGTGTATCAAGTTCTATGCTAATCACTTTACTTATTACCCTATTTTGTCCTTATAGCAAATTCGTAAAGTCAGAATAAATATCTGTTTTATAGAAATTAAAGAAATGAAAGGTAAAAGAGTCTTCTCAGTTGTGGTGTCAAGGTAGGGGGAGAGGCAGTACAGAGTGGGACAGCGTGATTGTGCTTTCCTTCCCAATAATTTCCATCAGTTCTCACTCAATTTTTCTAAATAAAAATGTAACTATGTAAAAATATCATGCTTACTATGCAAACAAAGCTACTAACACTGAATGTCCTGCTACCAGATAGCTGTCCCTAAGCCCCTTTACATAGAAATGATGAAGAGTTGCCTTAGTTCATATAGATAGTAAGACAGAGAGCTAAGAACCAAAGTCGATGTCTGATTCCTAAGCCTATGTACTTATCTGTTATTCTGTCTAATAATGTACTCCCACCAATGAGAAACTTCAATGTAAAAATGTTTTAAATGCGATGTATGAAGTGGTAAGATAATGGCATAAAATCATTATTTTATTAAAGTAGCATTTTACTCTAATTTCAAAATTTAATTTCAGAATTTAATTTCAGAGGCTGAAAGATAGCTTCTTCAACTTTCTCCCAAGACAGACAATAAATTAAGTTAAACAGCCTAGTAACATAATGGGAAGTGGGGTGCCAGGAGATGAAATATAATAGATTCTAGGTGCTTGCTATTGTGAAGGTAAAAAGAGAAGGATGTATGGAGACGTACACATCAAAAATTCTCTTTTAGCCACAATTTCATTGGAAATAAGGATATTTCCAAGCATAAGAGCTGGCGGTCCCAAGGATGACTAGTTGTGTTTTAATTTTTGTGTTCTAAAGTACCAGGACACGCACACACACAAAAACCAAGATAGATACAAAGGTCAGATGTTCTTGAAAGGCAAATGAAATTTTAGGTCAGTTCTGAAAAAAAAGTTTTCACAACAGCCGTGGAAATAAGCTCTGCCTATAATTAGTGCTTTGAGAAAACCCATTGATAACAGAAAGAAGAAAACTAATGTGGTGATGTCATATACTATTTGATCAAACATGCCAACTCTGATGTAGACTTAAAGTTTCTTTCTTTTTTTAGAGACTTATTATTGATTTCTGCATTTTTTGTTTGTTTTCTTCTAACGATTACTCCTTTCCTTTTACAACAGAATACCTTAGGGTGTAGAGCACTCGACCATCATTCCAAATTCTCAGCATCCTGTTGGGGGTGGTGATCCAGTGTGCATCAGCCTTTTTGGAGTTTCTGAAGAAAGTGTCTGGAATCCAGATTTTTCCTACCATGTTGCTGTTCAATCGGAGGACTTTAATGGTGCTGTTAAATTTCAAACGTCTGTCATACCATGTTTGCGCGAAAAATATATCAATAGTGTATTCCTGTTTTTTTTAAAAAATGATAAAACAGAAAATTTGTACACAGTAAGATTATATTGTTAAATATTGGTCTATTTCATTCCTGTTCTCTTTGCCAATAGAAAGCAAAGCTATCCTGGCTTTGACTAGTCCAAAATAAAACTAGAGTTTTGCTGAGGAGGCTACCATCTCACCCATCTTTTGTAGCTACGTTTGATACTTTAATGAAAAAGTAGACCTGTCTAAGTGAGTTCTGGCAAAAGAACGTAGCATTGATACAATCTATTATTTTCCACGTCTATAGAGCAGTATTGTTTTGGGCCAGCTAATTCCTTGCCATGAGGGCTGTTCTGTGCATTGCGGGATGTTTAGAAGCAACTCCGGCCTTTACTTGTTAGATGACAGAAGCAATCCCCAAACCCACACTCAATCCTGCCAAGTAATGGCAACTAAAATTGCCTCCAGAGACAAACGTCTCCTGAGGGAGAAAAAAAAGTGCAGATTCAGAACCACTGCTGTAGAGTGAAACAAAGTTCAGAATATGAAAAAAAGTTCTAAGCAGGAAATCTGGAAGTCCAATTGGGCCTGTATTAAAATGGGAATCCTGAAACTGGATAGTCCTTGTTAAGACAGAAAAAGGGAATCAACAAAAGGTGCTTTGCATCATGCCTGGTAGATAGCAAACATCCAAGAAAAGAGAGGTTTTTTTTTTACTATTTATTTATAATGTTCTTTTCTCTAAACAAGGTGAAATTAACCAATTAAAAATGATTTCTAATACTGTGCTAATCTCTATCACAAAATGCATTCTTAAATGCTATAGTGACAAATTACTATAATTATCTCCGTCAAGTATACATATCACTGAACTGGAGAGAGCTTGACTTCAGCAAAAGAAAAGCAGATACAGTGTGAAATTCAGACTATTAGGGCTGAGTCTTTTGTCTCATTCACATTGTTCTGTTTTCTTTCCTTGCACCACCTCCCACTGGGTATCATTGAGATTAGCTACAGTTCTACTCGGGTAAGCCATTTTACCCTTGTTCACCATTTAGTTTCATTTTTACAGTCTACAAGTAATGAGAATAGAACCTGTTTTATGAAATCCCTTGTCAACCAATTAGTGATGTGCCAGTAGAAAGAATAATTAATTAATTTCTATTCTACATTTTGGCCAGAAAAGCCATGAATAAAAAACTTTGATTCTGAAATCCAATATTTCACAAACTGTGATCGTAGAATAGTGCTGGGGACTGTTATTCCTAAAACAAGACAGTTCTGCATTTAAATAAACTACGTATATAGCTTCTACTTCTTAGATACTTATAATTTATATAAGAACTCTAAAGATTCTGCGAATGATAGCTACAAAGAAGTTAGAATTTGTTTAATGATTAAACAAGCAAACTTAATTAGCTTGGAGTATGCAGGTGATGGTGTATCACCTCAATTGGCATAGCAATCTCTCTTTCTGACTTAGAGTATCTTTATTGCTAGCTTGGTAAATACCATTTTAAAGTTAGAGTATCACTATAATATATATTATACTAATATTGTATAACATGGAATATTATGTTACATTATATTATGTTGTACTCCATTCTGCTCTTCTGTATTTGACATTCTCTATTATATTATGGACTCCAGTCTAGTTTTGTATTTCACATTTGGGTAGAAAGTGTTACATTAGGAACAGAATTACATTCATTATTATATCTGACACACTATTTTATCTGAGAAACATTTCTGATTTGAAGCAAACTATGCTATTCTCACATCGTTAATATTCTAATAAGTAGTGGAGTACTGTGTCTTATTTTGTAGAAAGTAGCACTTGGCAAGTAAACACTGTTGAATTTCAACAGCATAGCATATTTACACAAATTAATTATATATGTATGATCCTATTTAATTCTCATAACAAAAATACTTAAAATTTAATTATCTTTATATTACAAGAAAAAAAGGATCTGGAAGACTATCTTTCACTTCAAAAGTTTTAAACTTAAATTTTTTTGCTGGCATGTTCCTTACTATTTCCAGGACACCACATTTTCTCTCAAACATGCTAATAAAATAGACAAAGCATTTTATTTGCAAACTCACCATATTGATAGCATTCACTGGACCAATGCTATTCACATACATGTCTGTGTGAATCAATGTTGGTTTCACTGTAAAGAGAAACATAGAAATGTGTGCACATAGAGAGGTGCAACATTTTAATGTTTTAATCTTTGTTTTCTAGAATAGATATATTTAGCTACATTAGAAGTAATTTATTCACAACTAATTTGGTACCAGTTACTAATTTGCCACATTTGAATAACTATTTTGTTTTCAAAAAAAATATCATTTTTAAGCATGCATATGCAATAAGCAAGGATAGTAGAGTTTTGAAACCAATTATCCTTTTAAAACTAACATAAAAATGAATAAATTAGAAAATGCTGCCCTTAGCTTTTCTCCATCTTTCTCTCAGATATTTTGAATTTTACCATGATTCCTTCAAGCTCTGAAATTGACTTGGACATGTCCCTGACTTGACCCATATAGAAAGATAATTTCTTAATAACTCAGAAAAAATTTTGCATTAGGAACATGAATTGGACATAAAGATCAAATGGGTAATATAAATTGTTTTTGGATCACAGTTCCCTGTTAATTTCTTTTATGAGCACATTAACCTCATATACCTCTCACCAACACAAAATTAATCTTCCTTAATGATTTTTTGTATATGGTGATATCATAGATAATATGAGAAAACCATATGGAAACCCATTATACATCTACTGGTTAGAGAAGAATGATATTAAAAATCTGTAGTAGGATATCCATGACCAAATGCATGGCTTCCATTTTTATTTAACATTTAATGAACAACAAGAGCTTTGGTCTCTTCTTTATTTTCCTTGAAAGTATCGTGTCCTAACTCTCTGTGGTGGATTGAATTCTTCTCTATAACTGGTATTCACATCCTTGCCTTCTCCTGGGTGAGGCTATTCCTCTCCCTCTGGACTTTGGGCTTCACCACCTGATTGGCTTTGGCTAACAATATATAGACAAAAGTGAGTGTGCCAGTGCTATGACTAGGCATTCAACATTATGAGCTTCTACTTACTCACCAGCTGCTTTCTACTGCTATGAGAAGGTTTTTCCTTGCTGGCCGCTGGTCCCAGGAGTAGAACGAGAAACATGTACAGTATAGTTGCCCTAAATAAGCAGCTCCAGCTTGCTTTAGCCTAGATTAGTATATCCCCCAGGGGAGTGTTACATAAATGTTTATTGTCACATGCCATTGAGATTTTGTGGTTGTTTGCTACACAGCAACAAGCAAACAATATATCCTCTCTTTACTGTTATTGTCTTATTTAATTTTATATACATATATATATATTTATTGCACTTTAGGGTCTTGGGTACATGTGGAGAACATGCGGGATTGTTGCATAGGTACATACATGGCAATGTGGTTTGCTGCCTCCATCCCCCCATCACCTATATCTGGCATTTCTCCCCATGTTATCCCTCCCCAGCCGCCCTACCCCACTGTCCCTCCCCCAACAGACCGCAGTGTGTGATGCTCCCCTCCCTGTGTCCATGTGTTCTCATTGTTCAACACCTGCCTATGAGTGAGAACATGCGGTGTTTGATTTTCTGTTCATGTGTCAGTATGCTGAGAATGATGGTTTCCAGATTCATCCATGTCTCTACAAAGGACACGAACTCATCGTTTTTTATAGCTGCATAGTATTCCATGGTGTATATGTGCCACATTTTCCTTGTCCAGTCTATCATCGATGGGCATTTGGGTTGGTTCCAGGTCTTTGCTATTGTAAACAGTGCTGCTATGAACATACGTGTGCATGTATCTTTGTAATAGAATGATTTATAATCCTTTGGTTATATACCCAGTAATGGGATTGCTGGATCAAATGGAATTTCTATTTCTAGATCCTTGAGGAATCACCACACTGTCTTCTACAATGGTTGAACTAATTTACACTCTCACCAACAGTGTAAAAGTGTTCCTATTTCTCCACATCCTCTCCAGCATCTGTTGTCTCCACATATTTTATGATTGCCATTCTAACTGGCGTTAGATGATATCTCAATGTGGTTTTGATTTGCATTTCTCTAATGACAAGTGATGATGATCATTTTTTCATATGTTTGTTGGCCTCATCAATGTCTTCTTTTGAAAAGTGTCTGTTCATGTCCTTCACCCACTTTTGAATGGTTTTGTTTGTTTTTTTTCTTGTAAATCTGTTTTAGTTCTTTGTAGATTCTGGATATTAGCCCTTTGTCAGATGGGTAGATTGCAAAAAAATTTTTCCCATTCTGTTGGTTGCCGGTGCACTCTAATGATTGCTTCTTTTGCTGTACAGAAGCTCTGGAGTTTTTTTTTACCTTGCTTCATAATGGGATCATTGCTTTTTTTTCCTACAGCCTCAGTCTGAGATATCTAGGAATATTTGAATTTCTAGCTCTAGCTCTCAAGCTTCAGTTGAAAATAATATTTCTTGATTTTAAACTTACTGACACCCCTCCCACTCCTAGGCCTGAATACTATTTAAACACTACTTTTACAACACATAAAAATGTATAATTTAAGTCTTCCTTGCTCTTGAACTACACTGATTTTTTTTCTAATAAAGTAGATAATTTTATGTGACCCTATCTATAGCACAACACAAAACACTTTAACACACCTCCTATATCAGGCCGAAGTTTATTGTCATATCCTTCCAGCAGGTTGTTTAAGATGACAGTGACATCACCCTCAGGAACTTTTGGAGTCAAGACCCATGTTTTGTTAGAAGCATAATCTTCGTAGTCATCATCAGATTTCTGGCTAGTGAAGCTAAGACAAAAACATATTGGTCAAAAAACACATAGGTTACACTCAAGTTGACTTTTATCCAGAGACCACCAGTGGAAAAGAAGAAATAAAACAGGATTAAAGCAATGTTTAAATTAAAAATCTCATCTGAGGGCTTTTCTAATAAAACTGCATAGATGGAGACTAAATCTATTCAAGTGCACACTTCAGTTTTTCAGAATTCTTTGCCCTCCCATGTACAAATACACCATGTTTTCCTAGTTATTTTTACTTTTCCCATATTTGATGTTCTTTCTGCCTACTTCTCAGCCTCCTGAAGGAATTATAAAAAAAAAACTATTTGTGTGAAAGTGATAGCTAAATGATCATATGTAGTCTTAAGAATTCAGGTATAATATCTCTTCTTTCCTCCTTTGAGGAGTTCACTTGCCGAAACTTATTAATAAAGTAAGAGACTGATAATTAGATTCCCTCCCATGAACTGCCAGACATGCCTCTCCCCGCTAAATTGAACACTAAGGAGAGAGCTCAGTCTCTCTGCCTTTGCTTCCCCCAGGGTGTGTTTATGCGTATTTTTTCCCCTCACTTGCACTGAAGGCAAGGGCGGTTCATTTATCTTTGGTTGTTAAGAACCTGGTACTATGAAGAAAAATGTGGTTACAGACTTTAAACCACCCTTTATCATGGCAAAGTTTTCTAGGCTGGAAACTCATACCAATGGTTAACGTACCACAATCATAGAAATGAAATGACCTGTTATAACTGATCAAAAAGCCACATAATATTCTTTGATTATATTTACTATGCCCAAACCTATCAGAAACCCCTTCAGCAATTGGGCTGGAAGCCACTTGGGAATGACTCTGGAAAGGGATTGGAATTCTTATAGCTTACCTCTCCCCCTAACTCAAGTCCCAAGACAACACTGCCAAGATGATGATATTTTCCAGATCCAGGGGCAGCACAAACCCTTGCAAAAGCTGTCATTTCATTTTTATAAGCACTCAATAAGTATTGGCTACTTCTACAGTTTAAAATAAAATTTAAAAATGTACAAATTTAAAATATAATATTTCCCACCCTGCTACTATCTTTACCTTGTTTTTCTAAACAACAGTATAGAATGAATTGTCAGCTATCACATAATTGCCACCTTTACCTTGAATAAATAAATGTATATATTCATATATTCTCAAACCAGATTTATTACCTTTTTTCACTCATACTCAGTCATCAAGTATCCATACACACACAATGTAGTTAAATATACATGCCTATGTCTGTATGTATGTGTGTACACACGAACACATATATGATTTATGTGCACAGGTATATATAGATCTTGAGTTAATACTGCAGAAGTAAGATGATAATATGATTAATCTGGTTTGAGATTAAGGATAGAGGACGATGTCTTAAGAGTAATCATTGTCATGGGTCAACTTAATAAGTGATTATAGTAACATCATTTTTCATTATTTTTAAGCTTCATGACTTGGAAACACCATAAAAATACATCTGCAAAAGGCCCATCATACCCAGTGTCTTACATCTTGCACTTTAGTGAGCATAGGAAGTTTAAATGATCATTAATTTCACAGAATGCCCATAGTGGGTATGATGGGCTGAGCAATGCTTCCATCAGCTCTCAGAGAGAAAAGCTTCCATTCAAGCAGAGGCCAGTTTGCTGCTAGAAAAATCCCTCTTGGGCCTCAATTCATCATTTCTCCAGAGTACTGCTGAACTCTGCCTAATAGAGCTTTAATCATCTGACCCAAATCTTACTGGTTTAGGGGGGAAAAAAAAAAGCTCTTTGGAAAAGTAATTTTCAAATCCCTCCAATAACTCATGAGAAAAGAATATGGTTGGTTCATCAGATGCCATAATACAATTTATTACTGTTTAAATCGTTCATGCAAAAGTGCCTTTTCAAAAAGTCTCTCTCTCTCTCTCTCTCTCTCTCAGGTCTATCAGACACATGCACCCTATTAAATTTTCTTCAAGGAAAGGGGATATGTACTAATTGTTCGGTTTGTTTGTTTATAGCACCTCCTCATACCAACAAATAAATGAGTCAGGTATAAAGGTGCTGTATTACCATTATTATGATTATCTGGCAGACCAGGAGGGAAAATACATAAAGTGAAAACATAAGGGATACTTTTTTAGAAATAAGGCTACTTTTCCCGAATTGCTCCAACAATTCCCTCAGAGTCATCACCAAGTTTTTTTCTCACTTCAGGATGTCTACTTAGCCATCAAGAGGTAAAATAGAGTACTTAAAAGTATGTACTTGGGAATTAGGAAAGGCTAGCTCTGCTTTCAATTTGTGTCTTGCTTGGCACTTACTGTTAATGACTTTGGGCAAGTGATTTAACCTTGCTAAGCCTCAAAGTTTTCAGCTTTAAAAGAGGTTTAATATTAGTTCTCACATTACATTCTTATGTAAGGTTAAGGCAATGCTTAAGTGCTTCTCACAGTGCCTAGCACACAGTACTGAAAATAAGTCCATAACAAGTATGATATTATTAATTAATTAATCAATAGCATAATTCATTAATGGAACAAATATTATTATAAATACTAATAATTTTATGAAGTGACCACTGCTAGATTTATAACACCAGCTCCAAACATGTAGCAAAAACCTACATCTGCACATGCTGCATCAAGACTTTTAATAAAATATGGGCTTAGAAGAACTAAAAACAAACGTTTTTCAGGAAAAACATTATGGCCTTCTACATTATAAATGAATGAAGTTGTTATTTTCCACAGCTTTTCTAGCTGAGGTCTAAATTAAAAGAGCTGATGCATAAATCTGGGATTGTTTCCAGATTTGTCTTAAAAAAAAAAAAAGGAACTTCTTTTATTAAAGCTATGCTGTTTGTTTCTCTAGAGTGCTTTGGACATAAAAAACCTTTGCATTCACAGGTAGGCTATCTAGGAATAATGAAGTCTGACCATCAGATGAGACATTCTGTGGAACTGTGGACTCCATAAGAGTACCTGGGCAGAAACAGATTGATAATGATTTAAGGAATTCACTCAACATTTGAGCAGATAGAGAGCAAACATACTTGAACTTCTGGATAAAGGTACCTACCTGCATGAAACAGCCTTTAGAGGTTATTACTCTTCTTGGTAACTTATAATTAAAAAATATCAGTATAGAGGGAAATAACAGAAATTAAAATTCCCCTTCAGTTAACTAACCATAATAAAGACATTTTTATCAACTGAATGATTGTTTCTGAGTGATAATGTCAGAAAAGAATGTGAAGTTTTCATCTTTGAAAACATTCAAAAAATTGTTAGGAAGCCACCTTAGTGAGAGCCTGGGGCCACAGCAGCAGCATCGCCTGGGAGCTTGCCAGAAATGTAGAACTCTGGGACCCACAGAGACCCCGGATCAGAATTGCTATTTTAACAAGTTTCACAAATGATTCACATGCATATTAATATTTGAGGATCTCAGTCATAGAATGGTTAGATCAGTGGTACTTATTCTTGGCTCTGTATGTATGTGTATGTGTATGTGTTGAGGTGGGATTTTTAAAAAATACAAATTCTCAGGTTCCTACTTTAGATCTAAATCTGAATCTTCATGCTGTATATTAGATTATTCATGTTTATTCTCATCATTACAGTTTTATGCATAATTTGAATTTAGGCATGATTACAAACATGAATTCATATTTGTAATTAGAAGTAGAAATCAATCCTATTTAGAAGAACAAAAGTGGCTTATAAAACACAACAAATACTGCATAGAGATTGTTTGATGAGAGGTTGCTCATAATTATGTACAGGATTCTAGATATTTTAATTTTGATTCATATTCTGGATGTTTGCCACCGTGAAGATTAGTCATGCAGTTTCTGAAATTTTAAATTTCCACCTAGGTATTTCAGATTTCTATGTATTTAATAAAGTTCTAGTTTTAGGGGTGGAGAAGGAAAATCTAGTCATTGTCTGGGATAGCAGAAGAGCAAACATTTGGATGAAAAATAAAGGCATTTGTCTTTTTGTTCAGGTATCTTTAAACCTATAGGTGCTTGGCATAATAAAGACTGAATATATATTTATCTTTCTTTAACACCAGTAAGTCGTGGAATTTAAAAAATTAATTATTTGTATTCTTCAATTATTTTTACATTTTCAGCGTTTCCTTCTTTTATAACATTGGTTTCACTAATATTTTCTCGGTACAAGTTTTGGTTTACTTTTTTAGAACTGCAATGAGTTCATATTCAAATTATTTTATAGGTCAAAATAAATCTCTCAAGACATATACTTGGGAAAATGATACCTTAGACCTTTTCTATTAAAAATTCCCATGCGTTGGATTTTCTGCTCCATTGTTAACTCTAAATTTTGAATACCTACTCTTCAGATCTCATAAATCTCTATCCCTTCCTTTGCCACACGTACAAGGACCCACTGCTATTCCAGATTCTCTTGAGGCTGTAGAGTTCAGTGGGAATCCCACGCCCCAAAGCTATCATTAATACAGAAATCTCTTATCCCATATATCATCATGTTACCTGAGAGTTAGCTGAGTTCTGAAAATCAAGCCAAACTCCAGAACCTTTGCATGTATCTATCCTTTCTGCCTTCAAACTTTCTTTTGCTCCACTCCTCAATCTACTACTTAGCATGTTTCAATAGAAACATCATATCATAGAGACCATTTCTGACTCTTATCTACATTTGTTGCCCACCCACTCATCATGTGTTCTACCAGGAGACTGTTTCGTAGAATTAATCACAATGTGCATTTATTGACTGGTCTATTGTCTGTTTTCATTACTAAACTGTAAATTTCATGAGTGTGTGCTAAATGGAGATTTGTGGAAATAAATTTTTTGCCCACCAGTTTTCCTAGGAGAAATAATAATATTAAAAATGGGTACTGTTAAATATTCATTGTGTTCTAGGTATAACTTTAAAGATTTCACACACATTCTCTCACTTAATCTTCAAAACACTGATATTCCTGTAATTATTACTGTTTTATAGATAAAGAAACACTGTGACAATCACAATAGTCATAATAGTCACTGTTAGTCGGCCAAAACCAAACATTTAACCATCACTTTTCATGGCTTTGAGAAAGAAATTGGGATGAAAGAATCCACAGCTATACATTCATCCAACAATGAGATCATCCAAAATAAATTATTGTTCCAGCCCATTTTCCCTTCAAACAATAAATTAGTTTATGCCTGAGTTCAATAAAAGACATGATGTGTTCAGCACAAAGTTAATAACATTTGGATTTCATAAACTTGCCATTGCAGGTAGTGATGATTTGATCTCCCCACACTGAGGAATAAAAGCAAAGCATGCCATTTAACTTAATGGATGTGATCATCTGCCTCATTTAAACTCTTTCCTCTGTTTGGAAAGCAGTGTATATAACAGGGGCAAGGTACACATATATGCTAGTTCAATTTAAAGGATGTCCTGCAGCCACTGCAAAAGGTGGGCTTTGGTAAACAGCGTAGGAACAGGCAGAGCAGGTGAGTATACATCTTCAGAAGGCATAGGGAACTCAGCATATGATCATGGGATGGGGAACTCCACTCAGTACTGTCCAGGAGGACTGGCTACTCTTTAAAGATATGGTGGTGTTCAATGGACAGGGCCATTGGGGCACTAGTTGCTTCAATATAGGTCCTTCAATGGCCTATGGGATTTTATTCCTCTCAGTGAGGAGATGTAAATTTCCTGTGCAGAATCTGTTCAGAGGGTGCTCTGTGCATGAATGTGTATACATGAGTGTATATATGCAAAGAGGGTAGAATTAGGGCAGGAAAGTAAACCATTCTGCTAACAAATTGTCCTACTTAAAATGGCTTTCTTACCTCACATCCTGTCTATTTTTTTTTATATTAGGCTAACAGCTGTTGGTGTGTTTGACTGAATCAATTATCAGACAATTAGTTTCCAATATATAAAATGTAAATTGTTTACTTTATTAACAGCCACAAATGATGCATATCAAATAAATGTCTGTGGGATTTTATTAGCTAAGATGAATTTGATTGTAAGTATCACAACATTCAGATTAAATTGGGAGACACTGACAGGTATAATTATAAATTCTAAGGTAGTATGAGCTTCAGGGAGTTTCAACTCAGTTCTTTAACTATGTATTCAAAACCTTAGATTTGTTTTTTCTGTCTCTCTCTTCTATCCTTCATGATGTCAGCTTCAACCCAGAGAAGTATCCATGTCATCACAAGACTCTGGCAACAACTTTTCACCTCTATGCTTCTTTGTATATATCCATAAAAACAGAGATAAACTTTTTCAAAAGCTCTCTCAAAAAGAGGAAAATAGTTACTTTTCTAAAACCCCTCCAAAAGCCTCCGTTTTTCTTTTATTTCTATATCACTAGCCTGAATGGGATTAAACACATGAAACCGTTATCAGTGGCTAGAGAATGAGGAAATGATAAATATTTAACCTTAATTATACGAACCTACCACTAGCATAAAATATGAAAACGGCTTCCCCGAAAGCATGTGAGCTTCACAGATACCAAATTAAAATTGTGGTAGTTCAGAAGGTGAGGAAGGGAAATGTGGAGAGGCAATGACTATGCTCATTGTGGGGATTAGAACAGAAAAAAATCATCAATGTCAGGTTACGTTATGAAATCATTATAGTCAATTTTCTCTGGATTACACCCCCTATCATAGTTTACTGTTTTTATCCTTTGTTTCAACTCTTCTTAAATAAAAGTGAAAAGAAATAGAGTAACTAGGACTCAGTACTGCTGGAGGGAAAATATTTTGGAATTATCTGCTAATAATGAACATTTTGTGTTCCATAACCCAGAAATTTAATCTCTCGATTATTTTCAAAAGGAAATAAATTCACATGTCTACTAAAAGACACGTACAAGAAAGTACACAGTTGCATTATTTGTCACATACAGGAATAAATAGAACTCAAATCAACAGTAAAATGGATAAATAAAATGTGCTTGTACACATAATGAAATATTGTACAACAATGCAAATTTGCAAAATATTGCTACATGCAGCAAAATAAACTTGAAAGATAAAAATCTGAGCAAAAGGTGTCTATACATTTATATATATGCACAAATATATAATACTTCTGTTATGTAAAATTTAGTGACAAAAAAATGTATCTATAGTGCTCAAAGTCAGAATAGCAGTTATTTGAGGTAAGAGAAAGAGGACATAAACTAGGAAGGAAGGAATATGTTTCCTGGGGCATTGGCAATATCTTATTTTCAGACATAGTTGATAAATTATATGGGTTTTTATTTCAATTTGTGACAATGCATTGGGCTATATTTTAAACATATGCTTTTTATACATTAATACTGCATAGAAAACAAAATAATCAAGTTTAGCTATGAAGGTTAAAAGCAGAGTGTTAGGCACCTAAGGGCAAGAAATGCTTCTGTCTTCAAGGGTGTTGTTTTCTAAAACTTTACAAGTGCCTGGCATTTGGCAAGGCACCCAATGAATAGGTTTCAAAACATGAGTATGGATATTTTGAATGAAGATTCAATATTTATGGAATTAACTTAGTAAGTGGCTCACTCTCTATATATGTGCCCATGTAACAATTAGAATTAATACCAAAAGGAGCTGCCTATATAACATGCTATTGTATGGTTGCCATTGCTCCCTTCATCAAGTGCTGTTGGTTCTCTGCATGGGAAAACCCAAATGACATATATTTAAAATACTTTGAAGACTATAATGAAGCAAAGGCATGCACTAGTATGTTTATTGCAGCAGTATTCACAATGGCAAAGATATGGAATCAACCTAAATGCCTATCAAAGATAGACTGGATAAAGAAAATGTGGTACATATACACAATGGAATACTATGCTGCCACAAAAAAGGAATGATATCATGTCCTTTGCAGGGACCTGGCTAGAGCTGGAGGCCAGTATCCTTATCAAACTAACACAGGAACAGAAAACCAAATACTGCATGTTCTCACTTACAACTGGGAGCTAAATAATGAGGACTCTTGAACAAATAGAGGAGAGCAACACACACTGGGGCCTTTCAGAGGGTGGAGGGTGGCTTCCAGGAGGGAGAGGATCAGGAAAAATAACTGATGGGCACTAGGCTAAATACCTGCGTGATGAAATAATCTGTACAAAAAACCCCCGTAACACAAGTTTGCATACACAAGAAGCCTGCATTTGTACTGCTGAACTTAAAAGTTAAAAAGAAAAAGTAGTTAAAAAAAAAAGCCAAGGTTAACACAAGAACAAATCCTAAAATCATGTCATATGTCCATGACTGCTGGGTACAATAGAAAGAAAAATGTGTATGCTAAATTGTGGTTAGAAAGAAATGTTAATAAATGATTATTCAACTGGAATATTTCTCATTTTTCTCCTTATTTATAAAGCACTTCAACATAATTATTTACAACATGTTAAAAATAGTATTTTCACTTTCTCCTTTGTGTATAACTGACTGCAGAATAAAAGCTATGATGACTTTGTTTCACTTAATATATGTACAAGGAAGTTCACAGTTGCATTATTTGTCACATACAGAAATCAACAGAACTCAAATCAACAGTAAAATTGATAAATAAAATATGGCATGTACATATAATGAAATATTATTAACAATGCAAATTTGTGAAATATTGCTACATATAATATTGGTGACCTCATACCCTGCATGACCTTGGGAAAACTGGGACAGCTTGTCTTGCACAACACACACTAACATGGAAGTTTTTAAAGGCAGTAATCTGAAATGAATTGATAAATATGTTGGCCTAATGCAGTATTTTTTTTATCAGATGATAGAATTTATACACTGTACTTGACTTCTTATTGGACTATAATGATAACATGGTGACAAAGTCAATGCAATTAGGAAGACTTCCTCTCCTTCACTCCAGAAACACACATGGACTGCATTTCTTGCCATGTTCTACGAAAATACAAGACCAATTTTAACCACAGAAAATATGCAAACCATAAAAGAGAAGGATGTAATTATTTGCCATCAAGAAATATATCAAGTAAGAAATACTTTGTGTTTCTTCATTTATATAATGACTAATATGTTAAAAATGTGCAAGGTGCTGCATATACTATTTTCAAAATGGGACATATACCAGTCATTTTTAACCCTAACTGTGTTAATATTAAGTGGAGGGCATTAAACAAACACCGCTGCTGAAGGCCTACCTCTTATACTGCTTTAATTGGTCTCTAGGAGACCAAGACTTTGGTATCGAAATAATTCTAAGATGCAGCTGTAATAAGAGCTACTGTAAGAGAGTATGACAGAACCACCTAGACTTTCTTTTCTTGGAGTAAATAATTACTTTGGTAACTACTTTTAGGCAAGTCAGATGTCACTTGCTATAGTGTTTAATGGTAAACTGAAAATTGAAAATAGCATCATCCTCAATATTTATGTACTAAGATAGGTCCAAATTAGTGTTTCCTAAAGCTTGGGACACCTGCCCTAGAACACAGGCAATTTTAATGAAGTGTCACATAGGTACACTATTAAAAGATATTGAAACATATAATTAGAAAGTTTTTGCCTTTTTAATTTTCTTGCATATCTAATTATATTGAGGACAAAGTCTCAGTTTATTTCTAATTTGTCTTTAGCCACTCCTTTTTTTTTTTTGAAAGAAAGAAAGAAAAAGAGAGGAAAGAAAGTGAGAGTGAAAGAAAGAAAGAAAAAAAAAGACTGTACGAGAGAAAGAAAGAGGAAGGAAAAGAGGGAGAGAGAACAGGATTCTTGTTCTACTGCCCATTAATTTGCTAATCTGCCTTCTAAAGAGAGCAAGAGCAAGCTTGGCATATCTGGGAGACAAAATACATAATTAAAATTTGATAATATTTTTCTGATATATTGAATTTACTTTGCACTTGTCTTCTAATGTGAAAACTGACACTGATTTCCAGTTTGTATTGTATTTATTAAATGCACTAAATAAAATTATTTTATTAAAAGGTACTTTGTTTTATAAAAAAAAATTTAGTCATGAATGACCATGTATTACTTAGATGTGGCAGAAAACACTGAATTTGGGAAACAGTGACACAGATTTAGATTTCTTTATTCTTCATTAATCAGCTTATATTTGAGACTCTTTTTTTGTAAGACACAGTTGCAGATGGAAAGAAGTACAAAATATAATGCTGATATCCTTATCTATTTAAGGAGACAAATACCTGAACAATTAGAAAAAAAAAATAACACCTAAATAACAATGCAAGACAATGCCAAAAACATGCTCACATGATAGAACATGACTTAACTCTGTCTGTCAGCACCTCCATTTTGAAATTGAGGCTATTTCTATCAATATTCTACAGTATTCACTTTCAAATCTCAATTTATATGAGTAAGAAGAAAATTTTCTTCTAGAATACAAAATAATTTGAGGAACTAATAAAAGTTTTGATTCTTTCTCTGGCAAAAACATTCATATATATAAACATGCATAATGTTTTACATATTTGCAGAGGCCACTGATGGATAGGAGCACTTCTATGCACTTTCACATGACACATGCACAAAAGATTAAGCTCTCTCAGATTTAGGATCATTTAAAGGTCACTGAGAACAAGCGTATGAAAATGAAGGCTGGTTCCATATTTAGACACTATTCAAATGTATCAAATGTATTTGAAAATTCATATTGCTCTATGGTAATAGGAAATGAAACATTCCAATTTCATTTTAATATTTAGATATTTGAAACAATGGATCAAATTTTTTCAGATAGTTGATTAAATTTTCATTTTCATAAACTAGTTTTAACAACATATGTATATACATCTGAATGACCATAATTCTGGAATTTTTTCTTACTTATCTTTCTTATACTTCTATGTTTGTTTCTTTCTTTTCTAAAATTGTGCTAAAACTTAATCTTCACATTCAAGGTAAACAAATGCCAAATCTGCCCTCATGGTCATGGCCAGTTCTAGAAGACTACTATTAAGTTTTCTTCTATTCTTTATAGATAAAATATTTTCTCAAAATCAAGATTTTATTGTTCACTTTAAAAAGTTAATCAAGTCTTTTCTTATCTTTTAGTCTTGTTAGTACTGTTCTTGTTCCTCGTTCCTCCTACTCTCGTTATATAAATAGCTTATTTTTATCTCCATATAATATGAATTTACATAACTAGGAATTATGAATACTCCAGATTATAGAAATTTGTGTTCATTCACTCATTTGTGTTTATTCACTGACATCTCTTATGAGCTAAGCACTATTCTTAGCACTTAGAATTATTACTTTTTTTTAAAGTTCCATATTGAGAGTGAACAAATTAGTTCTTCATGAACCCATTTTGGAAAGTCCAAAATTACATTTGTTCCTGGAATTCTGGAACAATGTACCAAAATCCCCAATGAAATATGAATCCTTCCTAACTTCACCCCAATTTTAAGCATATGTGGAGTCAAAAAGTTTATACAATAGAAAAGGGCTGTTTGTGTAATTTACAGATTTACAAGTTTAGATTTTTTAACATGCAATAAGGCTAAAAGCTTTACATCATTATGAATTCATATTACAAAATGAGAGTGCCTTAATGGAATAACAAGATAACTTACTGTCTTTTCTGGCAGTATATTATCATCTCTTACAAAAGGCTGCAACACTAATGTGCATATTGTAAAATTAGGCTTTGATAGAATCTATGCTCTTCCCCCATCTTTCCTATTATTACTTTCTCTAGTCTTTCTAATAATATCAGGTCCATAATCATCAGTAGTCTCAAAGCAGAACACTTAGCCATTTAAAAGTTCATAATTAATTCAATCAAGAATGTACTCTCAAAGAAAAAAAAACTCCATTTTGTCTAGAAAACTGAATGTGATCATTTTTTATGTAAGTGTTTCTGGAAAAGAAAACTTAGATAGTCACTGTGTTTTAAAATCTGTTATTCTGTAACATAAGTTTTTAATTATCCCATGTAAATATTTAGGAGTGGAATTACTGTGTAATATGTTGGGTGTATGTTTAACTTATAAGAAATTGCTAAATTGGTTTTCCTGAGTAGCTATACCATTTTCATTCACACTACCTATGTAGTTCCCATTGCTTCACATCCTCACCATACTTGGTCTTGCCAGAGTGGTTTTTATTTTGCCAGTTCTAATAGGTGTGTAGTGATATCATATTATGATTTTAATTTGCATTTGTCTAATGGGTAATGGCTAATGATGTTGAACCTCTTTTCCTGTGCTTGACACCTCAAAAAATTAGATGAATCTCTAAAGTATTATGCTAAATGAACTGTATGTGTCTCTAATTATGTTCTTGAAAGGAAAATCTTCAATGATGAATAACACATCAGTTTTAAGGAGTAGAGGGTTTTGTTGTGGTGGTGGTGGTTTGCTTTTTGTTTTGTTCTTGTGAGTACCATAAGTACCATTCAAACCAAGAATACTAATTTGGGTAGTACTTATGGTACTTGAGAGAACTAACATATATGTTAAAATGTATATAAATATACACTTAAAAAGGTCCATTATACTGTATGATAACTTAAAAACAAAACTATTATTCTGTAACCTAATCATTACACTTTAAAAAATATTCTCTGCCATTAGATATTTGTGGAAATTTCCTTATAATAAAGTATGAGATAATTGGGTTTAAAATTTTAAAAATTTTGTAGGGAGAAATAAAATTTCATTAATGAACAAATACTCTGATTTCTTCTTAATTTTGTATACAACATTAATCTCTTTTTTACTGTTTGCTTGGATTTATACATAGATTAAGTTAAATAACAAAACTTATAGATAGGAAATAAGTATACTTTTGTCAACGCTCTCTACGAGAATCCCTTAGAATTTTAAACATTCAATTAATGACCAAATCATAATAATTAACCTGGAATTCAGCAAGAGTCTTTGCCATTTATTAGATGCAAAGCATTTAGCTCTATGAAAACAAATCTATTTACATATGTTAGTTAAATATAACGCAATAATTTTATTACAATGCCATGAGTATGTTTTAAATCACTGACCTAATAGCAGAATCAATAACTGGTTCTTAATATTGCTAAGATTTTGCAATAGGCTGGAGAACAACGTATTATACAACTTAGAGGAAGCTAAAAGTCAGCACTTGAGTTAATTGTCAAGCAACTGAAAACTGGTAGGTAAAATGCAATCCTCATCATTACCCAGATCATAAGTACACTTTCCCCTAAGAATGAAACTCATGGTATTAGTATACAAAGTTTTTCCCCTGATCCAAATTCCTTACCTGAAATACAATTCAGATTACTTACAATGGTTTTGAGGCCATGCATTAGGAAACAGCTTTCTGCCTTCTCATTTCTTTCCCCTTTTTCATTCTCAATCAGTCTTCTAGCCACCTGGACCTTCCATTTATTCTTAAATTAAACTAAGCTCTTTTTTCATTGGGGAATCCTTGTACCTGCTTTTACCTATGACAATAACGGTCAAACTTTTCATTGGTGGGTTATTTTCCTCCTATCATAGTCTCAGCTTCTTATCCATTAGTCATAATTGCCTTTCCTGGCCAGTATACTCAAAATAAAATTTCCTTGATTATTTTCATCACACCACACTTGTAAGTTATACCCTCAACACTATCACAATTTGATGTTTATTTAATTTGTTTGTTTACTGTCTGCTTTCCCACAGACAGCAAGGTCTGTTTCCTAGTACACTGCCAACCAAGTATTAGAAACTCAATACAGGAACGCAGGAAGCAGGCAGGAAGGAATTTGTCCACCTTGCATTTATATTCATTCTACATTTAACACAGTACCTCAGAGCTTAACAAGGGTCAAATGGCATCTTATGTTAGCTTATTTCAAGGGAAAAGTAAACAGAATTATGTGGATTTATGGGTTTAAAAAATGTAAAAGTTAGCCAGGCATGGTGGTGCACCCATGTAATCTCAGCACTCGAGAGGCTGAGGTGGGAGATTTGCTTGAACCTGGGAGTCAGAGGCTGCAGTGAGATGAGATTGAGCCACTGCACTTCAGCCTGGGCGACAGAGTGAGACCTCGTCTCAATAAAAATAAGTAAATAAGTAAAATAAAAATAAATAAACAATGTTTGAGTATAAGATGTGTGTCTGGGTACACAATTACCTTGTATCAGAGTCAATAAGTAAAGTAAATAAATATATAGGTATGATATTGTCGCTAAGTTAATTTATAAAGGCAGTGTTATATATCATTACATTACATATAATATATTATATTTTAAAAATTATGTCCTTATTCTAGAAAATAGGCTTTACAAGAGCAAGGACTATGTTTGCCTTTTTGGTGCTATATCTTCAGCAGCTGGCATAGTGCTAAGAACATAGTGGATAGGAATCAATAAAAATGTCATTAACAAAATAGGAATTCAGGAGGGTATAGTTTTGGTCACCTGAAACAGAGTATACACGTCCTATCTCTAATATTGTACTTTATGTGCATTTTCACTTTTCTGATATATTTTATTGAAAATTAAACAACTTAAGAATCTGCTAAGTGTAATAATCAAGATAAGAGTAATAATCAAGAGTAATAATGCTTGGTATATCACTTACAACCTGAAGTAAAGGAGACTAAAATTGAATCAAGAAATCTCTCCATATTCATATGACTTTCTAGAGTTTACTGTGATGCTTGGTCATCAGAGAAATTGAGAGGCACATGCAAAGGGAAGTTGGTCTCCCAAGAAGACTTCCATCATGGATCACGGAAACTGTGTAAATGGCCTGTTGACCGCAAGAGTACCTGGAAAATTACAATCAACTGTGATAGATGTTTTGAGGAGTATGTAAGTACTCACATATCTTTGGTTTTATGGGACTGAGTTAATATTTTTGCATTTTTAAAATTATTAATTAATATTTGTTTAATTTAAACAAATTAAATAAATTTAATTATTAATACATAAAAGATTATGAGGTGACTGAAAGGTTGTGGATTTTATGTAGACAAAGTCACTTTTATTATTTCAGGCTTTAAAAACAATAATTAGCTTAGTTAAATATGATTCCATGTATGACCTCACTTTCTAAACTTTAAATGGAAAAGATTTATAACAAAATTATATCTCAAATCCTGAACCATCATTCTGTGAAAATTCTGTATTGAAGATGACATGCTAAAAAAAAATGGATGAGGGTTAAGATGCTCTGAAAGTAGTGCCTGTAAAGGTGATAGGAAAATAAGCCTGGTGTTTAAAAGGATCTAATTATGTTTAATGTGGCATAACAGTGTTTGTGAGGATACAATGAGAAGAGCAATTTGCAAACCAGAAGAAGGCCCTCACCAGAACCCAGTCATGTTGACAACCTGATCTCAGACTTCCAATCTCTAGAACTGTGAGAAAAATATTTCTGTTGTTAAGCCACATATCCTATGGTGTTTCATTTCAGCAGCAGAAGCAGACTAAGGAATCACCTTCGAGTAGACCCTTCCCATTATGCATCAGGATGGATCTGTGTCACCAACAGAAGATGACAGAAGCTATAGGTATAATTTTTGACACTTTATTGTAAAAACTATGGCTTTCATCTTGAAAACCCTCTCTCTCTTTCCCTTCCTCTTTCCTTCTTTCTTCCCCCAATCCAGTCTTGTCTCCTCTCTTTCTGCAGTTCTCCAACACCATGGAGAACTCATAAGGCAAGAAACTGGAGCTTTCTTTTAATAGCCATATTGGGGTGAGCATGAATGTTGATTTTTTAGCACCTTAAGATGTCCAGCACCCTGTTTAACATCTTGACTGCAATCTTATGAGAGATCTGAAACTGCAATCACCAAGTTACTCATTCTTGGATTCCTGTTCCTCAGAAACTGCAAAATAAGAAGTGTTTCTTATTTGAAACTGCTAACTTTTGGATAAGTGGTTATGTAGACATAGATAACTAATGCAAAGATGGATAATATCTAAGGCTGCAATTACTTAAAGTAACATAAACTGTTGTACACTAAAACAGTGTTTTGCTAATTTCTTATAGTAATAATAAAATACATCCATGCTATGCCCTAGAAATTTCATCAAGAGTAGTAACAGATGTCAATAGCAACACTTGTACAAAAACATTCATGACAATTTTTTTTTAATTAGTCTCAAAGTAGAAGCATTAATGGAATAATGAGTGAATATATTGTAATTCATACCATGGAATTAATAATAAAAAGGAACTCATGATATATGCAAAAGTATTACATCTCAAAAACATCATGTTGAGTAGAAGAAGCCAGGTGCAAAAAGTATGCACATTGTTAATTCCATTATTATAAAGTTGTGCAACAGAAAATTATAATCTATGATGAAAGAAATAGGAAAAGAGGTGACCAGCGGCAAGCAGGGATTAGAGTAGAAGAATGATGATTATTAAAGGAATATAATAAAGCATGCTGATGTGATAGAAACATCACACACACACACACACACACACAAACACACACGGGGTGGTGGTCATACTACTGCATACATTTGGAAAAAACTCATCTAACTGTACATTAAATTCTGAATAATTTAATTTATTGAATCTAAATTATGTCATTATTTAAGAAATAGTTGTGGAGGAAAAGTCTATTATGTGATGAGTGAATTGGAAGAAAGCAAAAAGATATTCAGAAGGGTATTTCGGGCAGTGATACGGTGATCCAGGTGACAGATGATGAGGAATTTTGTTCTGTGATAAGATGTATGAGGCACAAAGAAAAATAAAAAGTCGGTCATGACCCTGAATAGCAAAATATCAGCTTGGATTGTTTCATTCTTTGTTATTCTCCAGATTCCTCAACCACTGCTTCCATTTCATGTTGTCCAATATAGATTTGACCATCAAGAGTAGCAACTTGAGTTTGCTGTGAATAATGAGTTGAATAAATTTGCTTAGCAACTAAGGGATAATGTTTTACAATATCTTTGGGAAAATATCCTTCTTTACACACAGTGACAAAATTATCTTCAGGAAGGAGTCTTGTATGACAAGATATATTTTTTCATTTAAATAGGAGCTATTCCACATTGTTAGAGATATTATTAAGTTCAATGTTTATATAGGCATTCTCAAAACTTAGGGACCTCTACCCAATTTGCTTATCTCATACAAGTCAAAGCAAGAAACTGGAGAATTAGAAAAGTTGTATTTAAAAAATCCCTCTTCTACACTCCACCAAAGTTCAGAGTTTAGCAGGGATGCTGAGACTACCTGTGCTTCCAGGGATATATCAGGAGATAAATAATATATTAGAAACAAAAACAACAATAACAATAACAGTAACAAAAATAACACCATGTAAAGGTCACTTACTATGTGTCCCTCAATATCAATTCCTATTCAAAATAAACTTATAAAATATCATTATTTTCCTTTTTATTTGAGACAGGGTCCCACTCTGTCACCAGGCTTGAGTACAGTGGTGCAAATATGGCTCACTACAGCCTTGAACTCCTGGGCTGAAGTGATCCTCCTGCCTTGGCCTCCCAAGAAGTTAGGACCAAAGCACGCACTACCATGCCCAGCTACTTTTTTGTTTTTTTTCAAATAGGGTCATGTTGCCTAGGTTTTTGAAAAAAAAATCTATTTTTGAACCTATTATTTTTAAAAAAAAAAAACTATTTTTTTCAAATAGGGCCATGTTGCCCAGGCCAGTTTGGAACTCCTGGGCTCAAGCAATCTTCCCAAGCCAGCTTCCCAAATCTTCTTTTTATATGAAGAGATAGAGGCTAAGTGAAACGAGTTGACTGAGGGCATCAAATTGAACCCTGATCAAGTGTGTCTCCATAGCTTATGCTATTAACAAGTATACTATGCTGTGGAACCTGTTTGTTTGCTTATTTTCTTTTTTTTCCTGACAGCCATATATGCTGAATTAGAGTGAGATATGATTAAAATGTTGAAAATATTTCCTTTTTTTGAAAAGAATACAAATTTGGGGGGAAATGAGTTCAATTTTTATTACTTAAGTAAGCATATAATTATTAAACATCTATTATAAGCTAGGAATGCTATGAAAGGTGGGTTATATCAATGGCATCTCTGCCCTTATGAGTCCTGGCTTATAGCTTAGAGAGATAGAAAATAAAAAGTAAAAAATAGAAAACCAATAAATAACATTTTTTAAAATTAATCACTAAAGGCTATAAGTAAGTACTAAGGCAAAGTAAAGCAGAGAGGATTAGAGGACTTGGGAGTACAGGGTGGAGTGGAGTTTGCAATAGTACATTGAGTGGTAAGTGCAGGCCTTGTTGAGAAGGCGAGGATTTTGAGCAAAGCTTAAAAAACGTGAGTTAATCAGTGGGTATGTGAGAGAAACACATTGCACAGGGAACAGAATATTATACAAAATTTTTATTGTATTATCATGACAAATTTCCTGAGAAAAGTAGATGACAAAATTTACTGAGAAAAATAGATGACAAACATCATATTCTTATTTAATATACATACGGTAGACTGCTAAGAAGAGAGAGAGCTTTCTAGAAAAGATTAATAAAACAGCCCTGGGTTCCTTTTCTTTCCCCCGACTTGCAGCTATGTGATAGGAGTTTAAGGATTAAATGAGAGAGGAGTACTTGTGGAAGAGAGTTACTGGCCTAGAGTAGAAGGAGCTGTTCAATTTCTTATCTCCTGTCATAGTGGGAGGTAGCTCCACTTCTGCCTTAAGGTAAGTGAAAAGGAAATCAGGAAATGTACTCATAAATGTCCACCGCAAAAAAAAGACTAACAGGCCAATTCTCATCTCTAATCCAAACACAAAAACTTTTACAACCTCAGCATTCTCCGAACAAAAAGTGGCTAGATAATTCTTAGGGAAATTTGGCCTGTATTTTCTATAATGCAAAAATCCCAGAATTGGCTCAAATACAATTCCTTTCATAAATTAAGAAATTGTACATTCATTTCTCCTTTTATGTTTGGAGTTGATTTCCTCAATTATGTATCTCAAGTGTGTTTTCAAAAAGCAGTTTATAAAAAGATCTGATTACCAACAAAAAAAGAACATGTGAAGGCATCAATCATTTTTCCCATCATGATTAGATTGACATATTATATTCAGTTTGTTTTTCCCATGTTATTTATATAAATATACAGTAAGTTCTGTAATTTATTTAGGTATATTTAAGTAAATACACACTGTATATTTGTATTTCTACATAGACTTTGGCTTCACAGCACCACTTGGGTTCATGGCAGGGTTTCAGTTATTACAAAGGATCTTTGCTTTAGAACATCCTTTGTTTTCCCCACGATTATGTTATTTGGTACTTATGTGGTTTCTTTTATGAAAAGGTGGAGAGTGTAGTATCAGTGCTACTTATTTAGCATTTACATGGTATTTTATCTATGCAGGGTTATACAATGATTTTTATAATAATATAGAATTATTACCATAGTTTGTGCTCTTATATCATAATACTGTAGGGATTAACATGATTTGGAGTTAAGTTTTATGTTTACCCTAAACCACTAATATGTAATGTAAAAGAAGCTTTTTATTTCCTTTTTTAAAGAATATTTATTCTGTAGTGTGTGGAAGAAATGAATAGGAAATAACCCTCCCAAGTAATGCAAGGTAGAGAAGACTTTTACATCTCTAAACAACCAAAGTATTTTCTTACATTTAGGAAAAAAGGGTGTGACTATACTTGTGCAATGTGATGTATTTTGCTATGAATTCAAGGAGGGGGTCTTAATTCTGTCCTACAGCTAATATTGAAGGATCCTTGGACAAGTCCCTTAATCTCTCAATATCTCATTTTCTACAGGTGTCAGAAGAAAATATCTTTTTCATCTAACTCATGAGTCTACTGAGAGACTAGAACTGTGGATACAAACGTTCCTGGAAAAATGTAAAACCCCTATTACTTTCTAGAAATTATAACTACTTATTCCTCTAGAAATGGAAACTTAAGAGCTTTCATGTTGTTACCACATAGCAAAGTTAATTAAGCAGTTGCTAGTATGATTGGGTTGATTAAAATATGTCCTCCTTCAATATCTACATATTAAAACTATACATATCTATATATGAAGTTATAATGTTATTTCTACTTTAATATTGAGTATAGTTGCTTCACTTTTGTCTTTCATTTTTCTAAGAAAACTGGAGGACAGCATTGAGCAAGTTTCCTATAAATTTTCTCAATAGAAGGCAAGATCTCCTCATTAAAAATGGAATGACATGCTATAGTTAAGTTTCTGGATGAATAATTAAGTGCAGATTAAACTATGCTTTACTTACATAGACACAACCAATGGGGAAAGATATATTCTAAATATAATTTTGGTGTAGCTCTAAATAATTTCATTTAATATGTTCTTAAATTAAAACACAATGGAATTTCACACTATTGCTAAGCATTTCTGTCTAGACCTTTCAATCAAAACAATAAAATGTAATGTAATAATTATGTCATTGGTGGAGATTGAGTATCTTAAGCCATGCCCTTATATAAATTAGATATTTTGGTTTATTCAGTGTGCTGAATGGATGTAAAGTATCTGTTGTAGATCCTATCATATGAAGATAGAATCAGATAATCATAAATATTAAAACTAGTAAATATCTTATAGATAATCCAGTCCACCTATTACACTTGTAGGAACACTATTGCTGGATTGAGACCCCAAACTGAGTAAGAAAACACAGAAGATAATATTTACATCTAAAAAAAGTTATTATAATTCATATATATACACACATATATAAACAACATTATATGTATATATGTTTACTTACATTTATTATATTATGCGACTTCTAATTTTCTATTGTGTTTAAGCAAGTCATTTAATCTGTCTATAATCTTGGTTTTCTAGTCTTTCAAATGTGGTTGATGATAAATAGTTTGTGGAGTCATAACGAGGATTAAGTGTGTGTGTGTGTGTGTGTGTGTGTGTGTGTGTGTATGTGAATATGTGTATTACTTGATTCAGTGTATGTCTAACATGACACAAACAGGGCATGAAATTGATATTATCTTGTGACTATTTGGTTTCTGACTTTGAAGATGTCACATAGGTATCTGATAACCCAGCAGCAGAAAGACTCATTTTCTTCTGCATGTCTACCTGAAGAAAGTATCACATCTAGAATATCCATCTCAACTGAAATCCTGAATCTGTAAGCCTTTGAATTGTACTGACACCCGAGTGGTCAAACAATTTCTGAACTGCTCTAATTATAACTTTTAATTATAATTCGATCTTCTATAATCAGCCAATTTGGCAGAATTACTTGGAGAACGATAAGTATGTATAATTCCAGGAAAGCCTACTTGTACTTAAACCGAAAAGTCTGTCTTGGAATGGCTGGGAAATTGTAGTAGAGAGGTAGCCAGGACCCTAGTAACATAATATTTATAGCAAAGAGATACAGTATCTAAAGTTAGTCTTAACTTCCTTCCAATTTGAGCAGAAATCCTTGGCATGAAACAATTTTTTAAAGTATAGAACAGAGTCCTCTATCATTAAAACAAATATGCTTTAAATCGATTATTTTCAGGAAAATAGCTGTTCTAAATGAATCTGGGATACAAAAGAGATGTTTATATAACAAATTATTTAAATTACTAGCCAATTTTTAACTTCTGCTTACAGTTCAGGTGTTTTGTTTAGATAGTAGTAGGCAACTGGCTTCTGGGAAACACTGGGTGATAAGCTTTTATTTTCTTTCTGTTTTTCTTTAATTTTTTTTTTTTTTTTTTTTGGTTAATGGTTGACTCAGGGTAATCTTTCAAATTTGAAAGGTAGAGTAGCCCTACCTTTCAAATAGTCTACCCAGTCTACT
Source organism: Cacajao melanocephalus (assembly GCA_963573385.1). Taxonomy (NCBI): domain Eukaryota; kingdom Metazoa; phylum Chordata; class Mammalia; order Primates; family Pitheciidae; genus Cacajao; species Cacajao melanocephalus. Next base: position 109,400 of record CAUYLG010023996.1, read on the forward strand.
TCAGGATAGATTATTTGAAATGTTTTGGCTATGACTAAAGCAATTCAGTATGCTGAGGAAATAAATTTTTTTCCTGATGATACCAGATGGAGCATTTAGAAAGATAGGGAATAACAAGCTTGCCTCTAGAGATTAATTCTGTAATCAAATAGGAGTATATTGAAGAATCAAAATATTTTTTCTACATGCATAGTCAGCCTGTTAAAGAACTATGTAAAATAAAATTGTGGAATATAAACAGTTTAGCAGCTCATAAGAAAGCATATTTGTTTAAGCAAACAGCTAAAAATAGAAAATATTTATAAACCTTTAACTGTATTTTCTTTCCAAAAATTCAGAATGAACTCTTCAAAGTTAGGTTTAGATGGATCATCAAAAATTCAATCCAATTTATTTCTGCTCAATCTATCCTTGAAAAATAATTCTTTGTTACTCAGCATATTACAAAATCTTGTTTTATTTTAATAAAATAAAAATATTTCTTGTTTCACTTATTCTTATTTACTCTAAATTATTTTCTATATCTTCCTATTTTGTTTCTTCCCTTTAGGATATTTTTACTTTGAGATGGAATAAAGTTACACTGAAAAAGTTTATAAAATTGCAAGATTTGTTTTCAAATCCATGTGCATATATATGTGTAGTATATATAGTTTTTGAATATAAGCACATATACATTTATATATGTATATATGTTTTATTTTTTGCAGCCAATATCTTCTCATACTTATTGTGGGTGTATTCTTTATACTATTCCTTATGTTTTATTATATGTATGATATTCTCAATGATTTATATATAAATAAAAAATTCTTGATGTTAAATTGATTCATCGTTCTCAGCTGAATAATAAAGTATGAATAATCAAAACAGCTTTAAATATTAAATATATTGATAAACTACTTTTGGAAATCATCAAAGTATAGGCTACTTTTCTTCAAAGTGAGGTCTAGGATACTTGTTGAAAATATTCCTGTTGAATATTCCTATTCTCCACCCCAGACATAATGATTCAAAATCACTTAGAGTATAGTGTAGGAATCTCCATGTTGTAAATTCCCTAGGTTATTTTTTATGACAGCACAGGACATGTGAATGTTTCAAAAATTTTGAATTTCAGAAATTAACTATTTCACTTATAAGAGGAGATATTAGCTATTAATAGTCTCGCTTCAGTGCTTTATTTTTCTCCTTGTTTTACTTTGTAAAGATGCAGACTAATAAACTTTGTTATTAATGAGGGGGGAAACATCCTTTTGAGTTATATAAATAAAAAATATTTTTTAAAATTTTTCTTTAACTAGGTGGTTCTGTTTACCACAGAAGTATTATTTCATAAGTACTATTCCTTATGAGCTCTTAATGTCTCAAATATTTCCCAGTTATTTATTGTCCTTCCCTAGGGTAAGCTTTAGAGATCAAAGCTTCCATTTACCTCCAGTCCTACTCAACGATTCAAATGACGTTTATTATGGGATTGCAGGAGACTGAATCTCTGATGACAGTCTCTGCAACAAACAGCAATGACTCCATTCTCTGTCACTACTGAGAAAATGTAAAAATTACCACTTTGGGGAGTTTCCATTACAAATAGCTCATATTTTTTAGAGCTCTTTTAAAAAACTCATCTAAGACAGTCTGTTACAAATTGAAAATTAAAATGTATCATCAAATTTACTTTTTATATGACATTGAAATGGAAAAAATGGGGCTCTGGCAATAAGAACACATCTTAAATAGTACATTATTATGAACTAGAGTAAAGTTAATCATGTTTTGGTTAAAATAGGGGCACTGGAGATAAAACACATAATATTATTATCTATTAAGTTAGGCACTTGTTTACAAAGATGGATATGAGTCAAAAAGAAAGACATTCACTTGTGTCTTGTCTAGATTTTAATCCACAGGTTTCATTAATGGTAGAAATAGGGAAAAGATATTTCCCATTAGTAAGTAAATTAGAAAATAGACATTTTCTAACTTCTGAAACAAATTAAGTTTAACAGCAATCCACAACCTTAAAGGTAAAAACGGGTTCAAATTTTGAATCAAAAAATGATTTTTTTTAGGATTTCACAAAATTGTATTACATATAAAACTGTTTCCAGTAAAAGACCCTCTCCTATTTTGAGAAAGCTACTGAAATCTTATACTCCTAATGAAAATACATTGTGTTTTTATATTAAATTAGGAAGTTACAAAAACTGCTGGAAGAGTTAAGCAGACTCTTTCTGTTTAGAAACTCCAAAGTGAAGCTTTCACTCCTTTTTTTGTTTGGGTCTCTTTATCATAAATCTATATGTCTTATTACCCATCCTAGAGAAAAGGGGGCCAGAGAAGTTGACTAGATAGTTTCAATAAATTTTTTTTTTTTAAAGTTTAACCTCCATCTCTTTCAACTCCTTTTGTTATAGCTACCATGTAAGATTGTTAACTCAGAAAGAATGTTAGGGAAATGTCTTGATATTTTCTGTAGCTAGTTTTTGTTTGGTTGTTTCTTTATATTGGTAGAATGTGAGAGGTATTTTTATAGAACTTTATTGCAAAATGAAAGCATAGAAGAGTGCAAGTAATGTAAATAGTGGACCTCTGACATGCCTTTGGTACTAGTTAGAAAGCTTGGAGCATGGGGGAGGTGTTTAGGTAGATAGACGAATAGTTAACTAAGCTACATGGATGGTTACTCCTGCAATACTCTTGGCTCAAGGAAGTTCAAGGAAATTTAAATGCCAGGCATTTCAGAGAACACACATTTTCAGGATTTTCAGAGTCCAGTCTCCAGCCTTTCCTTTTTTGCTCTTCAGTGCAGCAAGGTTTTAAAGCATTAATGCGTACTTCACGATTTTGGCATCACATTCACCTGGTTCAGCATATTTTCCAACACTGCAGCAAGGCCAACTCTTTTCCAGACATACATTCCCCTATGCAATCATTTAACTACATTTTCCACCCTATGCCAAATAGTTCTCTTCCCATATCAAGGAGGAGGTAGAGGTGATCAGACCAGGGTCTTTAGATTTTATTAGTGCCCCGTTGCTTCATTGGCCTTCTGTTTGACTGTGTGGATACCCTGTGTATATTTAGAGACATTCTATCAGGTTAGACGAGCCTTTCTCCTTTGGCCCCAACCAGGACTGCTGTCCCTGGTGCTGAACCATGTTTGCACAAGGGGAGTTGGCTGTCTGGTCAATGGGGCTGGATGCAAAACCTGGCTGAGTGACCTTAAGAATGCCAGGTTCAGAATCAAAGGATGCCTTAGTACACAGACACAGGGCCGCTCTCCATCCCCTCCCCCAGCTCCCTCACACATATCCCTCGGGTGTGCGCCAGGACCCCATTTGTAAATTTCTTCTTCAGACCCCCACCCACAATGCTTGCAACATGGCCTCAAATGCTGGCGTGTATCAGCACAGCCCACTCCGACATCAGATTGCAGTAATGTCAAAATGCTACTCCTCAAATAATAAGTCTTTATGAGGTTACCTTTCCCACTCTAAAACCAAACAACAACAACAAAAAATCCAATAAATTAATACATTAACAAAAGTGACCTTCCACTTTTCTCCTTCCAGTCCCCGCCCCATATATTCACTCTCCCCTAAATTATAAAGCCTCAAGTCCTAGAAGAGTGTTTTAAATCCGGGTGGTCTCCCGAGTTTCCCCTCCCCACCCCTTCCCCCCACCTCTTCAGAGCAAAACGACACCAAAAAGGGCACATCTTACCCAGGGTAGAGCGACAGCAGGAGCAGAATCCACACCGTCATTTTCTGTGGAAATACAGGAGTCGAGTAGACTGGGCTTCCTGTGCTCCATATATTTGGCGAACTCATCGCTTTTTTTTTTTCCTTCTCTCGCCTCTTGCCTCTCGGTTGCAGAAGAATCCCTCCCCTTTGTATTATTCTTATGCTTATGATCTGACGGTGGCTCCCCCCATCTGCTTCTAGTAGGTCCCGTCACTGGGGAGATGGATTGCTACCAGCTTTGGGAATTAATATTCAGGGGGCAGAGATAAGATCAGCACAAACGCTTGCAGATGCCATCAAAGCGTCACTCTGGCAGCCGCTTCCAAGTCTGGGGGAGTAATATCATCGAGGCAGGGGGAGGGTACAGGGAGAGACTCATACGGAGACAAATAAGGGAGAGGGAAAGCCGCGCATACTCGTGTGTACTCATGCCCCTCACACATACACGTTCTCCCCCGGGCCCATAGCTTTGGGTTTATCTATTTGTTTGTTTTGATTTTTTTTTCTTTTACAGGGGGCAGCCCCCTGTGCATGTGTGTGTATTTAAAATAAATAGGAAAAAAATCATTAGAGACTCTGCGTGATTAACTATCACGCAGATTAACTATGAGGTCAAAGTGGAAGTGATGCACGCTGCTGCAGCAGGAATTAACACATGCGTGGTATCTTTCCAAAGCTTTTTAACCCTTTACTGCACACACAAGCATGCAAGGACTGGCATTCATGGGGACAAGAGATGCTTTGGCAAGCCCAGAAACTACATCACCAATGACAGAAGGTTTGTGGTCGTCAGATCTGCCAAGAATCCTTATTTTAAACTCGTACAGTCTTAGAAATCATGGTTGCATTGTTAGAGCTGGGGGAGCAGACAGTGGGGGAGGTGTGAGTGTCTCAGTAAGCCATCCTGTATGTAGGCAGACAGATTGGTGGATTCAATTTGAATGAGGGAAGAAAACATTGATAGAATTAAAAGACATGGAGAAATTCTATGCTACTCAGGATTCATTCCTCCCTTGTCCATCCTCCAACCCCAGTAATAATGTAAAAACACAAAACTGCTTGAAGTTTGACAAATGTAATTGCATGGGGATAGCTGCTTGAGTAAGATTACATACCACCATCTTTGTGGTAGGATGTGAGAGGGGGGTGCTTTTTGAAGGAAGGGAGGGCTGAGGGGTATAATCAGGGGGTCATTTAACAATGCAAAGGGATTTCTGTTTGTTAGGTGGAGGGTTGATTTTTTGCTCTTCTTTGTAATAATCCTGAAAGTTTATATGTTGGATGAGTGGTATGAGCATGCTTCTTTCTTGCCTAGAATGTTACCATGGATACTAAAATATAGAAGATACCCCTTTATACCAAACTAGTTCATCCACCACAGATGAAACCCCTTTCATTAATTATGAAAAAGAGAGTGGGAGAGTGTTTCATGGTTCCTTAAAGGCAAGATACCACCATGAAGGCATGCAGGAAGCAGTACTGGTGATGAGGTCCAATCTGAGCCCTTTGTGCAAAGTGACAAGGAGTTGTCTCAAAATAAGTACCTTTCCTGCAATAAAAAGGTCTTCCAAGAATGGAACTTGAGTAAGGAGTCCAGGAGGCATAGGAGTAAACATGAGAAAATCAGGTCCACACTCCATCACTAATGCTAAAATATACCCAAGGAATGCAGAAAGAATTACCAATGGTTGATACTCATCACATGGACTGAGGAGATGCATTCTGACAATGAACCAAATATGTCCTGACAGACCCACCTGGAATCCTGCATGGCTTTATAATTCTGCCTTAGGCAGAGTTATCCTTAAGACATTCAGACAAAAAATCCAATGAAAACCACATTCAAGTGCAGTTTTGACTTTTTTTCTATTGGGATTAAAACGGAGGCAGAGCAAACATAAATCCCCTTTCTGTGTAACTTTCTTTTTCTCTGCTGCACTGTGAAAGCATTTTCCTCTTCTTTAATTTTTATTTCTGTATTTTTATTTGTTTAATTTAGAGGCAAAGTCTTGTTTTGTCAACCAGCCTGGAGTACAGTGGGATGATCACAGCTCACTGCAACCTAAAACCCGTGAGCTGAAGCAATCTTCCTGCCTCAATCTCCTAAGAAGCTGGGACTATATAGAGGACTACATCAATATGCCTGGCTAATATCATGCCCCTTCTTATATTCACAATTTTTTCAGTGTCTCTTTTTTTTCTTCTTTTTCTCTTTTTTTTAAGTTATACTTTAAGTTCTGAGGTACATGTGCAGATCTTGCAGGATTGTTACATAAGTATACACATGCCATGGCGATTTGCTGCCTCCATCCCCCCATCACCTACATTAGGTATTTCTCCCAATGTTATCCCTCCCCACTCCCCACTATTCCTCCCCTAGGCCCCTGCCCCCCAACAGACCCCATCATATGATGTTCCCTTCCCTGTGTTCTCATTGTTCAACACTCACCTATGAGTAAGAACATGATTGGTTTTTTGTTCTTGTGTCAGTTTGCTGAGAAAGATGGTTTCCAGCTTCATCCATGTCCCGGCAAAGGACATGAACTCATCCTTTTAATGGCATGTATAGCATTCCATGGTGTATATGTGCCACATTTTCACAATTTTTTTTTAAAAAAGAGCCTAGTTTGTTTATAGCTGTATATATTTTCTTACTGAAACTATTGAATCACACTTTTGTAGGCTAAGATATGTGTGCATGGATTTACTTAAGTCCCTACAAAACCCAAGAAAGTGAGATAAATGGAAAAGATTGGCAGATTATGAATCAGTAACCTGGTGGAAACCATGCATACTGAAGTGCCAATACTCCATCCAAATGGAGTTGCCACTGTTCAGTTCCAATCAGAATTGCCAGAAGAAATGGAAATTGATTTGCAGGGTAAAATGTTCTAATTTTTAAAATACAAAGAAGGCCAAAATAAGCAGGCATGCAGGCCACAAGGCTGCAATTTTTATCAACTATATAAAATATCTATATGTGACAATTCTGTTACCATACCTGACAGTTCCAAATTTTTGTGTAAATTTCTCAAGTGAGTTTATTTATTGTCAACCATAATGAAGTTGTGAAAATGAATGCTGTCACATTAACAAACAAGTGATTCATATACTGATCCCTTATCAGTCTTATAATGACCCCTATAAATTAGAAGCTATTGAATGATGGAATTTTGCCCAGCATATTAAGAGAAGCCATAGAGGAAATTATACTATTTATAGTATCTGAGTACAAATTTAATTGTGCCATTCATCGCTAGTAAGCATCAGCATGCCTCTCTGCTGACTGCCCTCTTAAAAAGAGTATTTTAATATATTTTCTAATATTTTACAACACATGTTGTATTCAATAATAAGAGACCTAGTAATTTCTTCTATTATCATGTTTGAGCTATACTCTTGCCCATTTTTAAGATTATACTTCTAATAAAATAACCATTATTCAATATACACGATGCTTATCTTCTAATTGCAAATAGTATATATGTATATATTATAGAGCAAAAATACAATATCTTTTCCTCCCCATTACAAAGTTTATGTTTGAGATCCCTATGACAAAAGACAGATTAACAACAGAAGGCATAAATATTTATTTCATTTAAGTTTTATGTGACATGGGAGCCTTTAGAAATGAAAGCTCAAAAGAAACAGGGAAAATTGTGTATTTTATGCTAAGACAGATGAAGAAGTGAATAGTTGTGCAGAAACATTATTGGACAAAAACAGATATAATCTAAAGGTCATAAGTGGGGGAACTCGGAGAGGCCTCCTAGTTCAGATTCATCTCCATGTCTCCGTGTCTTCAGAGACAAAGACATTGCTTTTCTCCAGGCACAGGGAGGACATCCCTGGGATGAGGACCTTATGACCTACTTTCAGGGGAAGGTCAACTAGGTTTTATAGCCCACTGCTGGGGAAAAGGAGCAAAGGAAATTCTCTACAGTTTCTACGACCTGATTCTAGAGAGAAGCGGGGCAGAGGAAAGCCAGAAAGACATTCCTGCTTCTGTGGTCTTCTCAATGTCCTTCAACTTAAAATCCTCACTATGCCAAGTTGCCACATATATGTGTATATGTGTATATGTGTGTGTGTGTGTGTGTGTGTGTGTGTATTTATTCACTTATATTAACATTTGAAAAACATTGGAAAGCAAAAAGAAGAAAGTTACCACCACATCCACTCATCCAAACAAGCCTTGCCATTATGTTGGAAAATTGTTTTGCAAGTTAATTTTCTATGAATAAAGTTTTATTTTTGATTATAATTTGACATTGTATTATTACTACTATTCTTGTGAAAGTTACTACACCCAGAAGTGAATTTTGAGGTTATAAGTTGGACAAGTTTTGTTGTTGATATCAGATCTCTCATTACTTGGAAAAATAAAATATATTATTTATATTCTACTTCTGGTAGTGACAAAGTAGACTATTTATAAGTAATAATTATTACTATTGGACAAAATATTAAATAAGCAAATATGTCAAGTAGTAGGATGCTGCCGAAAGGAGGCAGAAAGTGAAAAGATAGGGGCAATAAGAGAGGAAATTGAGGCCAGGTGAGGTGGCTCAAGCCTGTAATCCCCGCACTTGGGAGGCCAAGGAGGGCAGATCACCTGAGGTCAGAAGTTCGAGACCAGCCTGACCAACATGGTGAAACCTTGTCTCTACTAAAAATACAAAAAATTAGCTGGGCATGGTGGTGCGTGCCTGTAATCCCAGCTACTCAGGAGACTGAAGAAAGAGCATCGCTTGAACCTGGGATGGGGAAGTTCCAGTGAGCCGAGATCGCGTCATTGCACTCCAGCCTGGATAACAAGAGTGAAACTCCATCTCAAAAGAGGGAGAGAGAGGAAATTGAATTGGATAAGATCTAAGATTTTGTGGCTTTTCCCCTGTGGAAACTTCCTGGTTTTAGCACAGGAAGTCCAAAATCCAGGAAGCTCAACATCCAGGAAGCCCTTCCATCCTGGAAATGCAGGATGGTTAGAATCAGCAGAAGGCAGCAATCTTTCTGGCTTGAGGTTTAAGAGGAAACTTTGGGCTGCCAGAGCAGCTCACATGAGGAGGGAAATCACAGACAGAAAGATAAGACTCCACATGTGTATGTAAACTGCCCTTAAATTTTGTTTGTTTTTATGTGGAAATGGAGAAAAGACAACAAGAATCCCAGATGAAAGTGAAAATTGAGAGACTGAAAAAGTTGAGCAAATATTTCAGCTGCCACTCGCTACAGGAGATACAGGATTTGAAGTTTAAATTCCGATAAGTTAGAGGGTCTTCTTAAACCTCTCTGACATTCCTTCAAAACCCAGAAAGACCGTAATTTTTATCTGTTCTAAAAGTTAAAACAGATGAATTTACTCTAAGCCTAAAGACAAAACTGAGATTGACCAACTGAAAAGAGTACAAAACAAATCTTCTACAAGATTAAAGTAATTTATCAATAATTCAACTGGTATTTATAATAAAAATTAATAGGAATCAATCCGAGGAATATAACAAATCAGAATGTAATTAATGTATGAAATGTCTGGTACATTGTTTAAAAAATGTCACAAAACAGTATATGATAATAGTACACACACACACACACATATATATAGGTATATATATATATGGATGGATGGATGTGTGAGCATATATATATTTTTAATAGGCACAGGCAAAACCTGAGACACTCCAGATACTACAGTTAGCAGATAAGGATATTCAAGCAACCACCATAAAGTAGTTTAAGAACTTAAAGAAAAATTTGGTAATGATGTTTATACGGTCAAATAAGTTAGCAGTATTAAATCTCAGCAGATAAACGAAAATTATTTATATTATTGAGACAGAGTCTCGCTGTGTCATCCAAACTGGAGGCAGTGGCACGATCTCAGCTCGCTGCAACCTCCACCTCCCAGGTTCAAGCGATTCTCCTGCTTCAGCCTCCTAAGCTGGGATTGCAGGCGCCCACCACCATACCCGGCTAATTTTTGTAGTTTTAGTAGAAATGGGGTTTCACTATCTTGACTAGGCTGGTCTCAAACTCCTGACCTCATGTGATCTGCCAGTCTCAGCCTCCCAAAGTGCTGGGATTACAGGAATTAGCCACTGCGACTGGCTGGGATGATTTTTTTTTAAAGTAAAATGGAAATTGTATAACTGAAATTTATAATGCCTGAAAGGAACAAGTCACTGCCTAAGTTTTAATAGTAGATTAGCAATTGTAGAATAGCAGTTGAAGAAATTGTCAGCAAAACTTGAATACAGATTAATAAAAATTACCCAATATTTTAAAAATCAGAAAAATATTAAAAACAAAAATTAAAGAGGCAGTAGTTAACTGTGATATAACATCAAACATCCTAATAAAGTTGTGTAGAGGGAGAAGAAAGAAAAAACTAAGCAGAAAAATATTTAAAGTAATAATGGGCAACATTTTTCCAAAATTGCTGGAAAATATTAACATACAGATCCAAGAGGCTTAGTAGACCCAAAGCAGAGTAAACACCATAAAAACGACATGTAGGGACTTTATAGTCACACATCCAGAAACTAAAGATACATTGAAACTTTGGAAAGCACCCAGAGAAAGATGAACTATTACAATTGCTATAGAGGCCAATAATAAAGTGACTTACCAAAACAAGTGAGGCCAGGAAATAGTGGATGACAACTTTTTTCTTCTTTTTCTTTTGTTTTTTAAGAGACAAGGTCTTGCTATGTTTTCCAGGCTGGAGCACAGTGGCTATTCTTAGGCACAATCATTGCACATGACAGCCTGGAACTCCTGGGCTCCAGCGATTCTGCCTCAGCTTCCCGAGTAGTAGAGACGACATGCACGCACCACCATGCTGGCTTTTTGGAAGACAACATCTTTAAAGTGCTGAAATAAAATGTATACATAGAATTCTATATCTAGTAAATAAATCCTTCAAAAATAAAAGCAAAATAAAGACACTTTCAAATAAATGAAGGCTGAGAGAATTTGTCACCAGTGAAACTGAACTAAATATAATGCTACAGAAATTCTTTATGCTGAAAGTGACACCAGATGGAAACCCAGATCTAGAAAAAGGAGTGAGGAGCACTGAAAATGGTTAATATGTGAGAAAACAGAAAAGAGGATATATTTTATCTTGATATCTTTAAAAGGCACCTGACTTTTTAATGCAAAAACTGTAACAGCGAATTTTTGAGTTTATCACACATATAAAATATATGTTAACAATAGCACAAAGCAGTGCCACAGGATGAAATTACAATAAATTTAAAGATCTCAATTGGCTTTATTGTGATTCTACAATTGGGCAATGCTTCATTTCATGAAATAGAATCTGTTCCAATGAGCTGAGCAGAAGAGATTGATTTCATAGAGAAGGACTGAAGGAAGCAGAAGTAAAGAAAATCAGTACAATCGTCCTCTCGAAGTTACTTTTCTCATAAGATGGGGACAGGGAGAAAAAAATAGAAAAATAACAATATTTAACATTGATTTACTTCAAGCTAACTCTTTTATTTTATTTTATTTTTTAGAAACAAGGTCTAACTTTGTTGTCCATACTGCAGTGCATGGAATAATCATATCTCACTGCAACCAGAACTCCTGGGTTCAAATGTCCTCCTACTTCAGCTTCCCAAGTAGCTAGGACTGCAGATATGCACCATCACACCTGGCTAATTTTTAATATATATATTTTTAAGAGATGTAGTCTCACTATGCCACCCAGGCTGGTTTCATACTCCTGGCCTCAAGCAATCTTCCTGCTTAAGCCTCCCAAAGTGCTGGAATTACAGGCATGAGTCAGCAGGCCCTGCCTTGGTCATTCTTTTCTTTGTATATAAGGACTAAAGTAGAGAAAATTTCATTATCATGTCACTTGAAGATTTCAATTGGCCTGTTTGAGAAATTGGCTGTTATCTGTCTCTTCTGATTTCTCTGAAGGTCAGATAACAACTTAATTAAGGTTTGGTAATCTGGAACTTTAGCATAAATTATTCCAATATGATTTTTAGTCTGGTCTGTTAGGGCCTAATGTAGTTGCTTAGTCCAAAATAATGGCCTCCTATAACTTGTACTTAACATTTTCTGGAGTTGGAGACAAATAAAATTCTACTGTTATAAGTTTCTTGCTTATCTCATGAAGTGATATAATAGTAACTATAAATAGACTTTGATACATTAAATATAAAAATGGCAATCCTTAAAATATTAATAAAAATAATACAAAAATATGTACTTTAAAAACACAGAAATTAAAACAAAAAAACTAAAAAGTAATTTAATAAATGCAAAAGAAGGCAGAAAGTACAGAGCAGAGAAGGAAAATAATAGGACAAACATAATCCAAATAGCAAAATGGTGACTGAAGGTAGATATGAATCCAAGGAGTATTATGAAAGATAATGAGAGGTTTATTATAATGATAAAAAGATTAGCTCACCAAGGAGACATACAAATTATAAGAAATTAGATGTCTGATATTAGTGCTCCAAAGCAAATATAGTAAAAACAGAGAGAACTGGAGAAATAGACAAATCCCATAATCATACTCTGAAATATTAATGGAAGTTTTCTGACTTGACAGGTATAGAATACTACATCCAATAATTGCAGAATAAACTATAATATGTGCATTCGTTTCAACTTCTTGCAAAATAAGCCCCCATAAGTTACAAAATTTTTAAAGCTTAACACATCAGAATTCAACCAAATAAATACAATAAAATGTGTTTATTTTATTGTAATAAATGGTAAGAAAATGTCCAAAACTTTGGAAAATTAAACAGGATACTTCTAAATAATACATGAGTCACACAGAAACCACAAGAAAATATGGAGACATTTCAAAGCAAATGAAAATAAGAAACAACACATCAAAACATATGAAGATTAAATACAATTTAGAGGAAAACATATAGCTATAAATACATAGAAAAGAATAAAGTTTAGAATCAATGATATAAGCTTCCAGCTTTAAAAGCTAGAAAACAGAATTAATACAGCAAAAGTAAGTAGAAAGAAAAAAAAAAAAGACAAGAGCAGAAATTAACAAAATAGAAATAGACAAGTTATAGAGAAAATTATCAAGACAAAAGTTGCTTTTATTTGAAAAACTCAATAATATTAATCAATAGCTAGACTAATTAGATAAAAAGCAGAAAAGATAAACAAAGCAATCAAATAACCAAAGTGATGAATTCATGAGGCTATATCACTAATGATCTTACAGATGTTAAATTGCATGATAATAATGGATCATTATAAATTTATTATAACCTATTTAATAGTTCAGATTAACTGAATAATCTTTGAGTTAAAAAAAGGTTATAACTGATAAAATAAGAAATACAATAACTATCACTATATCTATTACAGAAATGAATACATAGCCATTTTCTCTGATGTAACTCTATTCCCAGATGTTTCTACCGTTGAATTCTAGCAACCATTTAAAGGACACTAAAATCCATCATACAGAAACTTCTGCAGAAAGTTAAGGATGAAACACTTCCCAATTTATTTTAAAAGGCTAGAATATTTCCAATTCCCAAACCTAACAAACATAAGAAAAGCAAATTACAGAACAATGTGTCACATAATTACAGATGCAAAATTTATTTATAAAATATTATGACATTGAATTCAATAATATTTGAAAATAAAGAATATATACTTATGAAATGGGGTTGAATATAAAGTTGGTGTAACACGGCAGCAATCAGTTGATGAGGTATTTCATCACATTAATAGGATATACATATTATAAAATCACTTCGATAGATTAAATAATTATTTAAGAAATGTAGCACTTGTTCATTAAAAAATTACTCAGCGAACTAGAAATAGAATATACCTTTCTCAATTTAATAAAGAGTATCATGAAAAATCTATAAATAACATGATACTTGGTGGTGAAATACTGAACACCTTTGTCCTAAGACATAAAATTAAACAAGGATGTACATTCTCATCATTTTTAGTCATCATTGTACTCAAGTTCCTAGGCCCTGCAATAAGGTAATAGAAAGAAATAAAAGGAATTATTTTGAATAGAAAATTATGAGTCAAATTGATTTTTATTCACAGACAGCATAATTGGTGACAGCGTGGTGATTCCTCAAAGACCTAAAGGCAGAAACCCCATTTGATCCAGCAAACCCATTACTGGATATATACTCAAAGGAATAAAAATCATTCTATTATAAAGACACATGCATGCATATGTTCATTGCAGTAATATTAATAGGACATTGACTCAACCTAAATGCCCATCAATGATAGACAGGATGAAGAAAATGTGCTACATATACACTTGGAATACTATGCAGCTATAAAAAGGATGAGATCATGTCATTTCCAGGGACATGGATGAAGCTGGAGGCTATCATCATTAGCAAACTAACACAAGAACAGAAAACCAACCACCACATGTTTCCACTTCTAAGTGGGAGCTAAATGATGAGGACACATTGACAAATGGAGGAGAACAAACACATTGGCGCCTTTTGGAGGGTGGAGGGTGGGAAGAGGGAGAGGATCAGGAAGAATAACTGATGGGTACTAGGCTTAATACCTAGGTGATGAAATAATCTGTACAACAAACCCCCATGGCACATGTTTACCTATATAACAAACTGTACGTGTGCCCCTGAACTTAAAATAAAAGTTTAAAAAATAATTGGTTATATAAAAAATTATAAAACTCTACGTAACAAGTACTAAAATTAATAAATGAAATTAATATCTCATTACAATATGAGTAAAAATGTCTATTGTATTTCTATATGTGCGGCTAACAATTGAAAAATAAAACTTTACATTATCTAGTTATGAAAGGAACAAAACCATAAAATACTTGGGATTTAATATTGACCAAAGAGAAGGCAGGGCCTATACTCAAAACATTTCAAAACACTGCTTATGAGCTGTGATGTATGCCTGCAGTCTCAGCTACTTGGAAGACTGAGGTAGGAGACTCTCTCAAACCCTGGTTTGGGCAACATAGTGAGAATCCATCTTCAAAAAACAAACACTACAACTAAAAAAAGAAAGAAAGAGAGGAAGGAAGGAAGGAAGGAAGGAAGGAAGGAAGGAAGGAAAAAAGACAAGAAGAAAAGAAAAAAGTATTTGCTAAAATAAAAATAAAAATTCTAAAAAAAATGGATAGATTATATTCACAGAATGGAAACCCACTATTTCAAAAATATTGAATATTTACAGTTTAATAGATAATTCATTGCTATTCCATTTAAAATCTTACTAGAATTTTTCCTAGCAGAAATTAAAAATTGATTTTTAGATATTATATGAAAAAGTAAAGGTCCTAAAATAAGCAAAAAGTGTTGAAGAAAAACAAAGTAGGAGGACTCACAGTACAGGATGTTACAGCTTCCCATAAAATGACAAGGATTATGCCGTTTTGTATGCAAATAAAACAATAGAGATTCTAAAAATTGTCCTATGTATATGTGTTCATTTAATATTCAATATAAGTGAGTGATTTCAATATGGAAAAGGTTAACTTTTTAAAACAATGATGTTGAAATAAAGGATAAATTATTTTTTAAAATAACTTTTGTCTCATCTCACAATGCAGATGTATAAACTAAAACTATGAATTTTTGGAAAGAAACATGAGAATATCTTTATGACTTCAGGATAAAAGCAAAAATTTCTTAAAGAAGTCATGCAAAGCATTAAACACAAAATAAAACATTGATAAATTGAACTTCATAAAAATTTAAAACTTTTTAAAATCAAAATACTACACTTAGAAAAATGGAAAAGCAAGTCACATGCAGGGAGAAGGTATTCTCAATAAAAATATCTAAAAGGAATTGTATCCAGCATACATAAAGAAATTCTACATCTTAAAAGTGAAAATACAAACAACTCAATACAAGATGGTCGAAATACTTGAGCAGACATTTAATGAAAAAAATTATGTAAGTATCTAGTAGGTATATAAACAAGTGCTCATCATGAACAGTCAGTGACAAAAGAGAATTGAAACCACAACAATACCTTTTTATACCCACTATGATAGTTACAATGAACAAATCTGGTAATACCAATTTTATGTTGAGGTTATAGAGTAACCAAAACTGAAACATTTCTGGTGAAAATGTAAAATGGTACAACTACTTGCAAAATATTTTGGAGCTTCTAGCAATGTTAAACATTCATTTATCGTAAAACCAAGTTATTCTACATCAAGATATTTATTTTTAAGTCAAAATATATAACTCTAATAAAGCCCTTCTAATAAAGAATTATATAGATATGTTTAAATTAAAAACAGTCCAAATGTCATCAACAGGAGACTGGATAATCAGATTCCAGTATAAGTTTACAATGGAATACGATTCAGCAATAATTTTTGGAAAAACTCATTAACATTGTATATATATATACATATATATATATATACACACACATACATATATACACATTCAACCACATTGTTCAATATCAAAAATATTATAGGAACAAAAACAGTACATATTGCCTAATTCCGTTTAGGCAATCTTCAAGGGTAGCAGAATAAGTCTATGTGATTAAAATCAGAACAGAAGTTCCCTATAATAGGTAGCAATTCACTGGTTGAGGCGCAAAAGAAATTTTTTGAGTGAAGAAATAGTTCACATTTTTATAGGAAGCAATAAATAGGTTTATATGCTCCTAAACTCATTGAATCATACACTTAAGATCCAAGTATTTCACTATACATCAATTTAATCTTAATTAAAAATTTGATTAAAAATATCCTAATCAATAAGTGTTTTCTATGCCAGACTGAGTGCTAGGTGACAGACCTTATTTGATCCTTTTTTAAAAATTCCTACAAAGCAAATACTATTATTATTAAATAATAATAGAAAGGACTAAAGTTTATGAAGATTAAATTACTTGCTGGTAGAGTTCATATAGTCCATGGTAGAGCAAGTTTTAAACCCAGATAATCTGATTTTAAGATTTGCACCCTTAAGCATAAATGTATAGTTTTTTAATAACATGATTGTAATAAGTAGCATTTTTATGAATTCATTTCTCTACTTGTCAGCTATAACAAAACTTTAGTAACAACATGCTATGATACAGAGAGTATGTAATTCAGAGTCAGGAATCTTGATTCTGTCATTAACTCTGTGATGTTGAAAAAAGTACTGCATTTTTCAGTTGTTATTTTCTTATCAATACAAGGAGGAGATGGTATAGGAAATAGGCACAAATCTTAAAAGTTACAGCATTCACTGACCTATAATTTCAATAGCATGTTTTTGGAATTGGATGGGACAAAATATCTATAGCTCCTCCAAATAAATTAGCTCCTTTAATTAGACTATGACATTAATTGGGTCAATGTCCATGTTATTGCACTAAAAGAAAAACTGGAAAAAATGCTTAACCACACTGATACTTTACAGTACAAAAGGCTTTTCTTACCTTGACTCATGTTGTTGTCTCTGCATTATAATATTTTCCTATTTGCCTGGTTATCTCCTACACACTATGCAGATGTTATCTTAAACATATTTTGTTCAGTGCAGCCTTCCCTCACCCACAAATTAGATAAAGTCTCCATTAAACATGTTTCATATCACCCTGGATTTATCATCATTTCAAATATAAATAATTATAATTCCATACTTAATTGAATGTTTATTTAATGCTTGTCTTTCCAGTTAAACCATACATTCTGCAAAGATGGTCTAGTACTGTTTGCTTAGCGGCCTAATAGTTAAATGACTGCATTACTCATGTCCAAATCCCACTGCTGGGGTTTTCCCCCATTTCTTGATTTTCTGCTTTTATTTGCGCATTAAATAAACTGAAAGTTGATTGCATTTGAAAGATAATGACAAAATATTGTACAATCTATGAGTAGTTACATAAAATAATCTTAAAGCACAAAACATTTTAAACCAAGGAACATTATATATCATATTGTTATTATAAGTTTTGTAATAAAATAATAGAAACTATTTTAATATTCAATTTTTAATAGAAAGCCTTTTCAAACCTAGTTCTCCAAAAACCTGGGCAAACCTGTACACTTTCAAGTCAGGTTATCATTCATTCATTCATTTATTCATTCATTTAACACATACTGTTAATTGTCATTAAGATGTCAGACACTGTCAGGTGCCGGAGAATGCAGAGGTGTGTAAGTCATGATATTTTCCATCAAGTCCCTTACAGATACAAGACAAAAGCAGTGTGGTGACCACTTTTTTAGTGTACCGTATTTTGTAAGAATGATTTAAGAAAATGAAATATTTTTTGTCATTCTAAGAAATTATTTACAGCTGATTGTGGGGATTAGATATTACATAGAATAGCAACTAAAACTTTTTTTAAAAAATTACTGGAGTCCATTGATGTAGTTTCTATAGAATTAGATAGTTTATCAACTTTCGTACTTTCTGCCCATTTTCCTTAATCAAGATCAAATGAATTATTCAGCATGAAAGTTATCAAATATAATTCCAGACCTGAATATGACTTTAGAAAAATGCCTGACCAAAGATTCTCTGTGTATAAAAAATATATATATTTGGCCCAGAGAGAATAAATGAATGATTGAAAGTTACCCAGCTGACTAATAACAGAGTTAAGATAGGAAATGCAAATTCACCACCAGGCCTCCCCTGGTAGTTATTTACAGTACAAAAGGCTTTTCTAGCTCCTGTTTTCAAGTTCCATCCATGAAAATGACTTAAATCTATAGTTTAAGACAAAGGTGAAGATTATAGTCATAAAGTATTTATGTTTCAATCCTTCTTACTAGATACTCTGACATACATAAAATTGTTTCTTGTTTATTTAATCCAGCCTTTAAAGAATGATTTGCTTTTAGTTAAGTCATGATATTTAATTATTCAATATATCAGTACTCCATTTATCATTTTCCAGTACTGATGATGAAGACAAAAGGATTGCTTATTATTCTAATGCATAGGGAGGGACATTCAGTTAGGGATTTTTGCTGGGCTGAGTTGGGTTTAATGATAGAATTGGTTTGAACCCTTGAGCTGGTGGCATTCTTTCAGTTTTCTCTTCAGAAAGATAGTCTTCATTCTGTTTTCCTTTCTTGGAATGTTGATTGCATTTCTTGGAATCTTATCCAAGTGACGACCATTTTATTTTAGTTACATTTTAAAAACTATATTGAAGTGTATGAAAATGTAAGTGGTGATTATAAGGTTTATTTTTATTTGAGAAAAATATGCTTGTTTCAATTAGGTTGGCATAAAGCATTTAGTATGAGCCAGAAAAAGAGAAAAAAAAACCAAAATGTTCCTTTTTAACATAAAAATTCATTTTTCTAAACATTTTTCATTTTCGTTTAGACCACATTAGCCTTGTCATCTCCAGTTGCCTTAGGGAGAACCCATTTAGTCATTGAGCATTTTATTTCAGACTTCTGGCTTCAGTCTTCAAACGAACAAAAAATTGCTGGAAAATTCAAACTCCAATGTGATATGAAGCTAATTGACTTTTTAAATAATGATTAACTCATGAGTACATAATAAAATTCAGGGCCATATTTGGCTTATTTAATGAAATATTCTTGAGTAAAATGCCATTTTTCTAGGGTGTTTTTTGGAAGATAAAAGCTTAAATTGTGTTAAGGTATAGATTAACTAGCAAAGATAAAAATCTCCTTTTAAAGAAGGAGGTGGATAATGTTAAAAACAGAGGGTAGTATAAGTGTTATTAAGATAATATTAAAATATTTAGAATATATTGGTAGTATATTGCTAAATAAGTAAGCAGGATTTAGAATATGATGTAGAATATGTTGATAGTATATTGCTAAATGGGTAAGCAGGATTTAGAAGATATACCATATATGATTTTCATTAAGTTATAGTTTATAGATAGACGGACTGATGGAGACATGAAGAACAGTTGGATGGATGGATGGATGGATGGGTTGATTGATAGATGGATGGATGGTAGACAGATTGATACTTAGAAATAATAAGTTGTAGCTGCCAGAATTACACTGATTGTTTGAATATTGGCCAAATATTTACTAGTTCTATGTTAATTAATTATATTTTATAATTGCATAAATTCTCTCTGAGCCTTAGTTTTCTCATTTGTAAAATGTAGGTAATACCAATAACTAGTTCATAGGTTATTACGAATAAAATAAGGTAATTCTAGACAAGTGCTTAGCATTCTATAAGGTACATAACTAGCTGTATCATAGTAGTAAGTGTTCACTTGTGTATTATTACCATCTATATGTATATATGTTAGACATTTTATATAATATGATTTATATATACTTTTTTATGTCACATATTTGAGTCTCATTGTAAACAGAAAATTTTAAATTTGATTGTTGCATTTATTAATCCCCAACTATATGTAGGTTTGTGAGAGAGATACAGACATCTGCATGTATCATGATACTATAAAGTCACAGAGGAAGGCAAGTTTAATTACACTGGGTGAAAAGTGCAAATCAGAGAGAGTGAGTACAAATTCAAGAGCTAGATAGTGAAAGATCAAAGAAGAGAAACTAGAGTCCAATAGATTTTTCTCTTGATCGCTAACATTGATTCTGAGAGAAATAGAGAATGAATTAAGTAAACTGTTTACTGCCTTATTTATCTTTATTTCCCACATGCTGCTCACAACGTGAGCATTCTACTTGGTTTAATATCATATTATTTAAATTTCAAGAGCAATTTTGCTATTTTTAAGGTTATTTTAACCATTCTTAAATTTTATCTTACATGGAAAATTCAAAACCTATTATCCCTACAATTAAAGAAAATAAAATGTAAAATATATACTTTTTTCTTAAATATAGCCATACACTATTGTTGAAGGAAACTTAGTGACAGATAATTCGATTCAATCTCTTTTATTTTGCTAGGAAACAGTTTGAATCCTGGAAATGCTAAATGATTTGCCAAAGACCATACAATAAAAGCATGATAGAAGCAAGCAACAGCCTTCTGATTTTTCTCTAATACCATGCTTTGAGTACCTCTTCCTTGAAGTCATGCCCACTTCCTTGTCATAATTTAAAATTTTCCCTCTTCTGGGACTGTACTGCATCATGGAAGATACCATTCTAATTCCTTTTTCTGCCTTTCTTTTTCATATTAGCCTATACATGGAAGCAAAAAATAAATATTTCTGGACCCTATAAAAAAGTATATTTTATGCGTATTTAAATATTTCAGTCTGTAAATCTTCAAGCAGTAGTATCAAAGATAACTTTAAAATGTTACTAATATTAAAACATAATGTGAGGCTGGGCATGGTGGCTCACACCTGTAATCACAGCACTTTGGGAGGCCAAGGTGGGTGGTTCAGTTGAGGTTAGGAGTTCAAGACCAGCCTGACCAACATGGTGAAACCATGTCTCTACTAAAAATACAAAATTAGCCAGGCGTGGTGGTGCATGCCTGTAATCCCAGCTTCTTGGGAGGCTGAGTCAGAAGAATCACTTGAACTCAGGAGGTGGAGGTTGCTGTGAGCCAAGATTGTGTCATTGCACTATAGCCTGAGCAACAAGAGTGAAATTCTGTCTCAAAATAAACAAATAAATAATGTAGTTCTATAACTAGAGAGTTATGTGTGTGTGTACATCTGTGTACACATATGCATGTGTATATGAAACCTGAATACACTGTTAAAATTATTTTTTTAAGAAATACTAGTGCATCAATATAGTTTCTCATCTTACCAAGGAAACTTTAAGCTCCTTAAAAATATGGCTTGCACTTTATGCTTTTTAACAACTTTCCTTGTGATAAGAATATAACTATCCTCCCTCTATTCAATATATTTTATCTGAGGTAGCCACATTGCCAGTTATAAGCAAATAGTTCAATATGATACCTTGTTTGTGACCTCAACTATTCACAAACAATTGTTGCCTTTTAATTGAGAGTATTAAGCTGATAAAAAACTTGATTTCTTATGAAATCAAGGCATTTGACCAAAGGACTGAGTCATAAGGTACAAAAATAGTCACTGGCATAGACCTTTAATATTACCTGCCTCGGAGAAGGAATTGGGGAATGCTTTGTGCCAATCACTTGGTTAGCTGATTCATATGTGGTATTTCATTTAAGCATCACAACTCCGTGAAGTAGGGAGTGGTGTTATACCAAATTTAATAGCGAATAGAAAACCGAGGTTTAGAGAGATTAAATGATATTGCCAAGATAGTGGCAGAGGTTGGCCAAGAAACTAGATCTTCATGATGTCAGAATGTGTCTCTTACCACTAAGCCACACTGTTAAAAGAAATTCTTTCAGATCCTTTGTGACACATGCTATTATTCCTTTCCCCCTCCCTCCTTTGCCCTTTAAATTGTTTCTAGAGCTAGATCCTGAAGAAAAACACAAGCCAAAAAACTGCCTGCATTTCTAATTTAATTTACGTGCACCATCTATGCATTAAATAAACAAAAGTTGTAAGATCAAGTGACATCATCAAGGTATTTTTTATGCTACGTATATTTACTACTTTACATACTTTACTAGAAATTATATAAATACTCTTTAGGAAGATAGTTATGTGCAAAAGCGTTCAGTCAAACAGTTAGGTACCTAGGAGTACTACACATTTTAATAGGATATTATATTTTAACTCTCCAATTCATGTAACCAAAAGATTGGTACACTTATTATCTTTTTAGTTTTAAGTTGTATTTTTTTCATAAAATTTTATATTTCATTACTCTTTGACTATGCCCTTTTCAATTAAAAATGTAAGGTCTATAAATCTATAACTACCTCCACATTGCCTCAGAATGTTTGTCTTTATTTAAAGATTAACAAGTTGCAAATATCATTTCTGCTTTAAGTTGTTAGAGAATAGAAATAAATACTGGGAAAATATATTTCAGAAGTGAAAACTGAAGGTAGTTGGTCCAGTTCTTATCAGTGGCTTACCCCTATGAGGGCCTTCCTTTGTTGTTTGGTCTAATATTCACAAGTCTTTTAAAATCTAACTAGTTTTTTAAGTCTTTATTTTATGCAAACAAAGGTGACAAAAAGAGACATAAATATAATACATATTTTAATTTTCTAGAACTATGTGGACTATCTTGAAGAAAATTAATTAAATGAGTGAAATATTCGACTTGCTTTGCGTGCCTGCATTTACACAGAGTTCTTCCTCTCTCTCTCTCTCTCTCTCTCCCTCTCCTTTTCCTTTATTAAATACAGTTATTGAAAGCAGGATGATAAAAAAAATCTATGTTAAATATCATTCAGAATGTGAGAATCAACACCATTCACTGGTAGGATAATAGGGAGATTAAAGTGAACTGGATGTAGTTGAGTAGGTGAGTAGGACTGGAAAACAATTATATATAATTCTCTGCTTTAGAAAAACCCAACTATTCCAGCGTTATTTGTGAGAAATTTGTCTTCATATATTTTATAATATGTACTTTTTGCTGATTACAAAAGGAACCCATGATCCAGGTGGAATATTTGGGAGGCATAAAAATTATGAAGAAGAAAATGAAAATCATTAAAGTTCTACTTTTAATGCTCTCGATCTTTCTTTTCTGATTTTTTATGATGTGTTTTGCCACTTTTATTTAACACTTTATCATAAGCATTGTGTAAGTCACTACACATATTTTGTCAACTTAATTGTGATGTGTCATTGCTTTTTATATTCTATGATTGTTTGTAGAAAATCCTCTTTTTTGAGGATTCTACATTATTTCTAATTAATTATTCCACTATTAAAAATAACAATTCAAAAATTTTATTATATGAAAACCTTTGATTGCCACTCTACTCATTTCCATAGGATAATTTATTGTTACCAAATTATTGAGTCAAAGGAGAAAAGCATTTTTATAATTGCCCATTTTTAAGCTATATTGTCAAATTGGAACAATTTGGCAACTAGGTCTTAGAAAAAGCCTCTCCACAGTAATATCTCTTTTCTTGCATTTGCCTGCAAAGCAGGGTTCACTGTCTTTATATTTTCTTTCCTTACTTCATTTTGTTTCAATTAATTCATTTCATCACACTATTGAACATTTACTATGCACTAGGCAACAAGCCCTGGGTATCCTCAAGACTCGGCAATGAATAAAGCAAGAGTGGTCCTTTTTTGCTATGGGCTAATTTTCTAGTTTGAGAGATAGATATTAAAAAGAAAAACACACACTAGTAAATAAATGTGAACTAACAAATTATTATAAGTGCTGTAGATAAACTAAGTTGTAATGAAAACAATAACATGACAGAAGACATATTTATATTGATGTTGGGCTCAGGGAAGGCCTTATTGAATCCTGAACAAATCCTGCTTTCTAATCCTTTATATATTCTGATAAATAATTGCCTAATGGCAACTTCCCTCAAATTTATCATAATACTTTTACGTCAAAAGAGATGAAGATAAAAAAATGAATAGATTAGATTGTTCTTACCCAGTCACAGGAAAATATTTTTATAACTTTTGGTTTCTTAAGCAAGACATAAATCTAAAATTCATAAAGGAAAGTGGTGGGATAGAAATCTTCTTCATGAAAAAAAGATGTAAAAGAAATCAAAATCTAACTACAGACTACGAATTTTTTGTAAAATATTTGACACAAAAAGTCTTAAAATATTATTCTTCAAAGAACTATTAATTTACAAGTGTTTCATGTTAATCGAATGATGAAGAGATACAAAAAGACTTTTAACTGAGAAGAATTCATAAAGGTCAGTAACTATGTGAAAAAAAGGCTTAATTACATTAGTAACCAGGGACATGCATATTGAAATGTGATACCATTATGCCCATGATATAGTTATAAATCCTCCCCTCAAGACCAAAAATATCTGTTGCCGACACTGTTGATTGCCCAACCACAACCAATTACATAATTGTTTCTAAAAACAACAAATTTTGTTCAGTTTTTTTTCTCCTCTTAGTATACCCATATACTTTAGAATATGCTGGCCATAGATCTGAATCTGGGTTAACTCCTGATGACTCATTCCCTTTCCCAGTAATTGGTTTAAGTATGGATTTTTGACATAATTCAGGGAAATGAGAGAGGAGAAATCTGCTAAAAAAAAAAATTCTGCAGAAGATTAGCACACTCTTAAAAAATAGGTCAAGAGGCTCATTTCTGTCTCTGAATGGTTTCAGGCCTAGAATGGACACCAGGAAGAGCTGCAGCTGTCATCTTGAAATCACCTTGGAGAGCTCTATGAGAACAGAATAACAGGAGGAAAAATAGGCCACAGCACAGCCCTCTTCATCCTCTGAACTTTCTGTTACACGACAAAGTGAATTTTCTTATTTAAATAAACTTAAATTGACATTTTCTTTTATTTGCAACCCAAAGTAGCCTGATACAATATCTCAAACACTGTGAATGGTAATGTAAACTATTGCAATATTTTTGGATAATTATCAGTAAAAGAGTACTATTCAGTACTATTCAGCCATAAAAAGAATAAGATCCAGTCATTTTGCAACAATATGAATGGAACTGGAAGGCTTTTGCTAAGTGAAATAAACCAGTAAGCAAACTAAAGCATTCATCTCTTTTGAACCAGCTACTAACACTAGAAATCTTAGGAATCTATCCAAATTGTATAAAACATATAAATAGATAGATGAATATATCTATGTCATATATTTGATATATGTATATTGCATATATATAATCTAATTTCATACACACATACACACATTAGCCTTACTTATAAAAGCAAAAAAAATACAATGGAAGTAATAATATAAATACCTTTGTATGGAAGTATGTCTAAATAAACTTGAGGCACTGAGGAATACCATGAAATTTTATGAAGCACTATGCCATGCTTAAAATAGATGACTCAGATCTATAATAGATAACTTGGAAAGACTTATTTTAATGTCAATGTAAATTTATTTATTTATTTATTCATAGTATGATCCCATTTTATCAAAGAATCATGTATTAGAAGAGTTCTAAAATCATATTCTTAAGCATAAAGGAAAAATGAAGGAATTTTGAACAGTGCTTAATATAAAAGGGACCTTAAAGATCATAGTTTCTGCCCTTTTATTTTATTAAGGCAGAAATTGAGTTCTGAAAAGGGTTATTTGACTTGGTCAGTTCTCACAGGTAGTAAAGAATCCAACATTCTGAATTTTACATCTATACATTGTTCAGTTGACAAATGAGATAAAATGGGGGTGACACACAATTGGCTATTCATTTAGTACAAATTACAGTAATACAATTTCAGAGTTTCAGAAAAGTCCTCTCTTACATTAGGTGATGTGTCTCATTTATTAGGGGTAATAGATCTTAGCACTTAAGACACTGAGGTTGCAGCAATGTTCACAATACTCAAAGTTTGAAAGCAACCTGGTCCATCAGAAGGTGAATGAATAAAGAAAATGTAGTACTTATACACAATAGAGTACTATTCAGCCATAAAAAAAGAATAAGATCCAGTCATTTGCAATAACATGAGTGGAACTGGAGGGCTTATGCTAAGTGAAATAAACCAAGCACAGAAAGACAAACATCACACATTTTCACTTATTTATGGGATCTAAAATTCCAAACAACTGAACTCATGAAGATAGAGAGTAGCAGGATGGTTACCAGAGGCTAGGAATGGTAGTAGGAGGTGGGGGAGAGGTAGGTATAGTTAATGTGTACAAGAAGTAGCTAGAAAGAATGAATAAAACCTCCTATTTAATCACACAACATAGTAACTATGATTAATAATAACTTAATTGTGCATTTTAAAATAACTTGAAGAGTGTAATTGGATTGTAACTCAAAAGAATAATGCTTGAGGGATGGATACTTCATTCTTTATCATATGCTTATTAAACTTTAAATGCCTATATCAAAACATTCCATGTGTCCCATAAAAATATATACCTACTATGTACCCACACAAATTTTTTTTAAAAAGGCATTGAGTCTTATAGTAAGAAATATTTGCATTGGAATTCTGGATTTGCCATTTTTGGTTTGTAAATCTCATTTAGGTTACTTAACCTGTCTCAGATTTGGTTTCCTGTACTATACAAGGAGAATAATAGCTTAGAACTGTTTTAAATGACTAAGAAATGTAAACATGAAAATATTGGAATGTATTATCCTCCATTTTTATTTTGGCAAAATCTGCCTAATCTTTTTAAGAAATGCACTTTGTAACCAAAGACCTGCTTCCAGTTCTCAATCTGCAGAGCAGTTTCTGAACAAACTAAGGAATAGAGACATATCAGTCACCTATATTTTTTATACTTTTCTCATCTGGACACCTGATTATATGGTGCCCATCTTTACAAACAATCCAAGTAGAAATTCCAAGAGATATTATCAAATATCCGTGCTAGTTGAGGTTAACAGGTATCTGACATTACCACCAAACTTCATTTACTAAAGACTTTATAGCACATATTTGAACTGATGGTGGTAAGTGGCAAGGAGCCATTTTGAGTGTTAGTTTTACAGTTCTACAAAGCTATAAATCTTTCCCAATTGATATGCCAGGAATTGTTGAACCAAACATTTAATTATTTACTTATTTTACATGTTGTTCATTTACTTAATCTATTAAGCGTCTGCATGTCATTGTGTTTTGGTTCAT
Organism: Cacajao melanocephalus; assembly: GCA_963573385.1. Classification (NCBI taxonomy): domain Eukaryota; kingdom Metazoa; phylum Chordata; class Mammalia; order Primates; family Pitheciidae; genus Cacajao; species Cacajao melanocephalus. The sequence goes on from CAUYLG010023996.1 coordinate 136,743, forward strand.
GTACTGGTGACAGGCAGAATTAAACATAGCACTGGTAACAGACAGAATTATACATATCACTATTAAGTGATCTATTAAGCATCTGCATGTCATTGCGTTTTGGTTCATGCACTGGTAACAGGCAGAATTATACATATCACATAACAGGCAGAATTATACATATCACTATTGTAGACTAGCAGTGCTATACCATCTATCTGTGTGCAGGCAAAAAGGGCACAAGCAATAAACTCCAAGTCAGTCACCCAAAGACTGACTTCACATATTTGTCCCAAAGATGAATGGTTGATTTAGAAATCAATCAAGGTGTTCAGTGTGGTTAGTATTGAGACTATTAATGAGAAATAATCTTGGTGTGTTAGTTGTTGTCATCCTCCTTGATGTTGCTGAAAGCAAGTTGTGACTAGAAGAAATATCAGTATATTATAGAATCCAACAGTGTTAGATCTTGATCAGCTCCTGATATACATCTAATCCAACTCTCTCCCTGTATGAATGTCATGATATTCCTTGTGGCTTTATACAAGTTATCTAAATGCTTTGTGTTTTGACATTTATCATCATTATATAGGAAAAATATTACAATCCATAGATTATATGTACAATTTAGAAAAGTTTTGGAGGAAAGTGGTATGTGTGAATTAGCTTTGAAACTTCTAAAATCCTATGGGCAATAATAACAACACTGTAGGTTATTTTTCTCTCATTTTCACACTTAAAGAAAACTTAGTTCCATATGGAGTGTTAGATTCTTTTTTTATTACATTCAATTCAGAACATTCACCTGACTTTTCTCACCTTTTGGTCTTGTTCTTTTATGGAGACTAAGACTCTAAAAACAACCAAGTAAGATGTGGGTCACATGATATTTGTATAGAAACTTGAGTGAGACATTCTTCTATAATTAAGGTGAAAATTCTTTGGCCTGGTTAAAGAGAAGTTGAATCTATCTAGAATACCGGTTTGTTTTTAACCTTCAGATACCAGATGAATTTGGGGGGATCTAGAACAGGGGAACAACAGCTACCAGTAAATATTAAAAGCAAAGGGTATCTTTAAGATTATCTTCAGAGATCATGGGGGAAATTATATTTTATAAAATATTTTTCTAACATTTTTATATACTGTATATTTATATATTCAAAGCTGTATATATTTATATATTCAAAGCTGTACATATTTATATATTCAAAGCTGTATACATTTGTATAGACTGTATATATTTATATATATTCAAAGTTTAAATATACATACATATATATATATATGCACACACATTCAAAGTTTTATTTTGGCTTACTTCCGCTTACATCTGTCTTACTCTGCTCTGTGCTGCTATAACAGAAAACTTGAGACTGGTTAATTTATAATAAATAAAAATTTGTTGGTTCATAGTTCAGGAGTCCAGGAAGTCCAAGATCAAGGCACCTGGATCTAGCTAAAACTTTCACAATGTGCCATCACATGATGGAGAGCTAAAGGGCAAAAGCCCAAGAGGGAGTTGAACTTGTTCTTTTATAATGGCATAAACACCTCCCGTTATCCCTCACCTTCCAACACTGTGACATTAGGCATTAAGTTTCTAACACTTGATTATCTGTAGGACACACTAAAACAATAGCAGCTTCTGTGCCCATTCTGCTACTCCATGATATATGCTAATATTCTATTAATACATCCTGAATTATCTAATTACCATACCATTTTAGAGACAGGTTCCGAATAGAATAGAATAACTTGCAGCAGCATTTCCCGAAGTCCCTTCCACAAATCACTAATCCTAGGAGGTAGATCTTTGAGGGAGAGAAATAAGCATCATAATCAAATGAATTTGAAAAACAATATGTAAAATGTTCCTCATTTGATGAGGAATCAAAATATGGTTTATTGTTTTACATCCTCTAAAACAGTAGTAAAGGAACCTATTACCCTTGGTTGACAAGGTATTTCCCTAATTTGTTTGTCCCTGAAAACATGTTTGCAGAATTTGTGTTAGGTGAAATCAATTAGTTAATGAACTAAGCTTGGTTAAATCTCTAGCCTAGGCCAGACATGGAGTGTTGAAGAAGTAGTGAGGTGGACCTTGGGCATATGACATGTAATACAGAAAGGAGATACATGAGAGTTTTTGACTTTAATGCTTTCTACTTCACACAACTCTATTTTTGGGACTTGATGGCTTGACTCTTCTTGTGATTTATAATTTACAATGTAATAGTAGTGATATATTATCGAATAATATGGTTATAATGTATGAAACACATTTCACAGCTCCTGAAACAAAAAGTGATAGCTCAAATGGATAAAAGTATTGAGCCAATTTTAATGTTATTTCAAGTCTTTGGATGGTACCTAGTATGCAGGTCACATGTGTACATGTACACACACACACAGACACACACACACACGTGCATTTACCCCCAGTGAAAAACAGTCTTAGATTTGGCTGGGGATCTAGCTATATGGGAATCAAAATGACAGCAGTTCTCCTTCTGAACAGTTTTTAAAATGCAATATATGCCAGAAATAAAATCCAGAGTTAGGCAAAGTTTTATTCATTTCAACTACACTATAGGTGATAAATAGGTAATCATAGTAGCTAATGCCAGGAGTCCAAAATTATTCTATTTTTTTCTACTACTTCTTGTTATCTTTTTAAAAAAATGTTTATTTTTTTTCTTTTTATTTTTTATTGTACTTCAGGTTCTGGGGTATATGTGCAGATCATGCAGGATTGTTGCATAGATACATACATGGCAAGGTGGCTTGCTGCCTTCATCCCCCCTCACCTATATCTGGTATTTCTCCCCTCATTATCCCTCCCCACCCTCCCCACTCCTCACAGTCCCTCCCCTAGCGCCCCCCAACTGACCTCAGTGTGTGATGCTCCCTTTCCTATGTCCACATGTTCTAATTGTTCAATACCCGCCTATGAGTGATAACATGCGATGTTTGGTTTTCTGTTCTTGTGTCAGTTTGCTGAGAATGATGGTTTCCAGATTCATCCATGTCCCTATGAAGGATACAAACTCATCGTTTTTTATGGCTGCGTAGTATTCCATGATGTGTATGTGCCAAATTTTCTTTATCCAGTGTATTGATGATGGACATTTGGGTTGGTTCCAGGTCTTTGCTATTGTAAACAGTGCTGCAATGAACATATGTGTGCATGTGTCTTTACGGTAGAACAATTTATAATCCTTTGGGTATATACCCAGCAATAGGATTGCTGGGTTAAATGGTATTTTTATTTCTAGGTCCTTGAGGAATCGCCACACTGTCTTTCACAATGGTTGTTGTAGGTTTAATTTTTTAAATTTATTTTCTTTCTTTTTTATTTTTTCTTCAATGCTTAAAGACCAATCATATATTTTAATTTTATCATTATAAATATCTATTTAAAACACAAATATTACACAATTACTGTCATTTTTCATTAAATAGTTTTAAAATTAAATATTGAGTTGATACAAAAGGAAATTTATAAAATATGTGTAAAGGATTAAGAATAAAGATATGGTGATCCTCTGTGGGCACAACACTCAGTTTAATTTTAAAAATTATAATTATTAGACTGAAATTCTTTGTGTGTCTAATCCCTTCCCTTCTCCTTCTCTCCATCCTCAGGGTACTCAACATATTGAGGTATTTATTGTTCCTTTGCTTCTATTTACTGATATATATTTGTGTCTCTAAAGTTTGCTGCTTCATTTGAAATATGCATAAATAGAATTAAGCTGTATATTCTTCTTCGGTTTTTCTTTTTGCTTGATTTACATCCTGCAATTCATCCATGTCATATTATGTAGCCATTATACAATTGTATTCTATGTTGTAGAATAGTCTATGGAATTAATATATCACACATTACTTACCTCTTCTAATCTTGGTGGTTATGCACTATTTATTTACTTATAAGCTGTTCTTTTATATATAATTTTAAATATCTTATATTTGTCAGCATTCTCTAGTGAGACAGAACTAATAGGATATATATATATATATATATGTGTGTGTGTGTGTGTGTGTGTATATATATATATACATGTACACACATATTAAGGGGAGATTATTAAGTATTAACTCACACCATTACAAGGTCCCACAATAGGCTGCCTGGAAGATGAGGAGCAAAAAAAGCCAGTCCAAATCCCAAAACTGAAGAACTTGGAGTATGATGTTTATGGGCAGGAAGCATCTAGCACAGGAGAAATATGTAGGCTAGGAGACTAAAGCCGTCTAGTTTTTTCACATTTTTCTGCCCGCTTTGTATTCTAGCCATGCTGGCAGCTGATTAGATGGTGTCCACCCAGATTAAGGGTGGATTTGTCTTTCCCAAACCACTGGCTCAACTGTTAATCTCTTTTGGCAAGACCCTCACAGACACACCCAGGATCAATACTTTGAAACCTTCAATCCAATCAAGTTGACACTCAATATTAACCATCACAAGTCTACCCCTTGTGAACTTGAACCCATACACACCTTCTGAGATCATACGTAATCTTCAAATAAAGACAATAATAAGGTCATACTTAAGCCTAACATAATACAACTATCCTTCTTATAACTGGAAATGCACCAATCCTTAATTCAAATGCTATCACTTAAAGTTAACAATACTTAATGCTGACATGACGTCAATAAATCTTATATCAAATGATGAAGGAGAAAGGAGATAAAATGAAGGTATTTTCTTAGTACAAGCATATACAGGCACAAACATGTTTTTAACAAAAGAAGGAGGAAGTATTTACGACAATTACAATCCTCCTTTCTGTAGCTGGTCACATGGTCATAGCTTCTATTTTTTTTTTTTTTCCCTGGTGGAATGACCCCTTCATTCCTGAAGGGACTGGACCATTTGCAGTCCTGCCTGGATTGGGTTGTTGTAGTTCCCCATTGACCTTAATCATAGGGCATGGTAAAAGTAAGAGATGCACACGAATGTTCATTGCAGCACAGTTTACAATAGCAAAGACCTGGAACCAACCCAAATGCCCATCAATGATAGACTGGACAGGGAAAGTGTGGCACATATACACCATGGAATATTATGCAGCCATCAAAAACGATGAATTCGTGTCCTTCGTAGGGACATGGATGAACCTGGAAACCATCATTCTCAGCAAACTGACACAAGAACACAAAATCAAACACCGCATGTTCTCAC